>MNCI01002879.1:162591-224450 GCA_015680685.1 Gnetum montanum
AGAGAGAGAGAGAGAGAGAGAACAATAATGGAAATTCAAAACACATGCCTTAGACACAATAATAGGCTACAAGCACTAGTTATGGGCCTACAAAGGCATGTTACTAATGACTAAAGGTGCCCCTCTAATTAAGGCCCTTCCTTTCTTCTTCTCTTTTCTTCTCTTTTTGAAGTTATGATTATTCTTTGAGGTGGTTGTGAACTCATGGTGGTCGGTAGGATGGAACACATCAATGCAAGGTTACTATTCATGATCTAAACTTAAAAAGATAGGTATTTTGATCATTTTAATCACATTTTTCATAAGCATCTATTGTGGACATGGTAAAGTACCTTACATCCTGATCTCTGCAATCCCTTTTCATCCCATTATTCACCTCACTACTACATGAAATTATGAGCCTTTTGGTTCTATGTAGTATAGTGCAACATCCCAACCATGGCAATTGCATGCTATTTGGAACAAAGGCATGGTCTACATTTCACTTCTTGGATGCCCACAGACATCTATAGAAGTGGTTATGCAAGGGCATTATGATAGGAGCTTGCTTTGGGGAGGGTCCACTTGCATAACTTTTATTGATCATGGCTTTGAACTAACCTTTACATCTTCCAAAACATCAATGATATCTTTTCTAAATTTATGCATAATTTTGGAACTACTTCTCATCACTTTCAATTATTTTTTTTACTTTTTCCTAAGTGTCTATTAAAATATCCTTCAAATTCAATATTTCTTGGCCATCTTCTGAATCAGACCTTTGGTTTCAATTGTTCAAAAACTTGTGTGCTTCTAGAGTCATACTTATTAGTCATGGGGGCTAGGGATGTATGCTTTGAAATTTTTATAACATCCTATTTTCAAACATCATGGTAGCTAATAATAATTGATCAAAATAATGTAAATATCTTGATGATTTTAGTTACCTCATAACCTTGAGAATAGTATGATGTCATCACCTTGTGCTTAAATGAAAACTAAGGGATCCAAAAAGGGTTAATTATTACATAAATTTTATCAAAACTATTTTTAATCCTTTGGTGACTACAAGTGATGCTAAAAGAAATGCCTAAGAAAAAATTTCTTTTGCTATGTACGAAAACAAAGCTAAGAAGGGGATAATAGAGGATATGCCCATGGATAAATCATAGCACATACAAGATAGTAGTTCAAGCATCGAATGTTTTCTAGATCCATGGGAAGATGAGAAGAAATTTTAGTTCATCCTTTAAGAATGTTATACATAACTAGAGAACCATCAACTTAACAATCAAGGTTGGAAGTTTGCCACCACTAGTGGTAATAAGAAGAATCATCTTCAATGAATTTTTGAAAACCTTTGCATATTTTGTAATCTTCAATGTCTATCTAGTGTTTTTGTTACTCTGTCATTTTATATGCACCCACTAGAGTAAAATTTTGTAATACAACACTTACTTTTGTTATGTCAATTTGTTATGCTAAGTGTTAGTGAATAATCCCATAGCTTCCCAATTTTGTAAAGGATCTTGAGGATGAGTGGTCATTTAGTTGTGAGGGTATGATGAAGCGTTAAAGTGTTGCATCGATGGACCCCCATCGATGTGGCCTCATTGATGGGCCCCCGTTGACATGATGTTCCTCATCAACGGGGCCACGTCGACATAGTGTTTGATATGTGTATGGGGCCATGTCAATGTAGCTCCACAAAAAAGTCTATAAATATGCATTCTCTTACTATGTATTAGTATTCTTTGGTTAATAAAGTAGCTGAAATCTTGCAGTTCTATCTTGGAGTCTTACATAATAGTAAGTGAGTCCTGTAGTATGTATTTGAGTTAGTTGTATGGTGTCTTATTTGAGTGGCAATGTACCTGGACATATTTTATGAACAACAATAAGATCAAGATTGATTCTTATTCATTGCAACACTTTGACTTAGATTAAATTTACTTTGCATACAATTTACATTTCATGTTCTTAGTTAATATTTATGTTTCCATGCATGTTAATGAATTGAAGGAATTAGTGCGACCAGTTTCAAGCATAAACACGTGCTAAATTTACTTTGCATGCAATTTACGTTTCATGTACTTAGTTAATATTTATGTTTCCATGCATGTTAATGAATTAGGGGAATGAGCATGACCAGTTTTAAGCATACACACATGTTCACTTGGTAATCCTAGTAGTTTTTTTGCTTTGTTCACCCAGTAGCATAGTGATTAGTAATCTTAATAGTGAAAATGTGGGTTTAAGACATGTATGGCAAGCTGGGCATGGACACTCATCACCTATAGGCTAGTTTAGACTTTAATTTCTATTACTAATTAGTTAAATAATTGATTTCTTTAATGTCATTATGAGTAGCCTAAGGCCAAAAAAACATCAAGAATCATATGCATTACTTTGAACCAAATCATATGTGACAAAGCTACCATTAGTTTAAGTGGGAAGACAACAAATTGCGATCAAGACATAATGATCTAGATGCCACAACTAGTCCCATCCATGGAATTTGATCAGATCATGCATGAACACTTATGATTTGTATGGTTGGGAGTAGGGGGTACCTCGACCACTCATCAGGGTTAGAACTAAAATAAGGAGAACCCTTTGGGTCTATGCCCAAGGGAGAATTTCTAAGCTAAGGGTCCATAAAATTCAAAGGCTCATTGAGTAAGTGGCCAAAGAAGAGGAAGATTTGAAAAAATGGGAAAGTGTAGAGTAATACAATAAGGACCCTAATAAATTAAAATTTAGTAGACTATAATATCGGAATATACGATATTATAACTTTGATATTGTAGCACATGCTACATTATCATATACATGATATCATAGGATGTGTGCTAGCCTATAAATACAACACTTAGGCACACAGATCTGTAATAGATTTCATTCTATAGTAGTGAAACTATTTAAGTTTATTTTCTTGAGTTTGTCTTTAGCACTTAGAAGTGTGAATGCCCATAATGTAGTGTGATGTAATGTATGGAGTATTTATTCAAGCATCTTGTACTTGGGCACAAGTGTAATTAGTAATGAAGATAGAGCTATTTCATACTATTGTAGCATTCTCCTAGTTTACTATTTTACTTAGAATAATATTTACTATTTTTTAGTTAATTTTTACTATTCCATGCACTTTACCATTACTATTGTTAAGTAGAATGAGTATAATTGATCTCGAGCTTAAGTGTAATTACTTGGTAACCCAATAGTGCTATCGCTTGGTTTGCCCAATAGTGAAGCACTTGGTAATCCCAGTAGTAGTTACACAAAACCTAGGGTGTGTATGGAAGGTCAAGACTAGATACGCATTACCTTAGAATAAAATAGATTTGTTTACTATTTTGGTTAGACTTAGAGATAAAAATTACTTTCACTTCACCATGTTCACTAGGATCCAACTGGTCAAACAACATCAACATATCATATACCTCACTATGAGCTAAACCATACATGTAGACTTCACTAGCTTGATGTGGGAAGACAATGGTCTCCATCTGAAACCAATTACTAGCATAATCACATTACATCATCTATGGATTACGATCACGTCACACATGAAACACTTATGACTTGTATGATTGGGTGTTGGATTGCTCCACCACTCATTAGACACCTTAATCCAAAAAATGAAGGTTTGTTTCTATGAAAATGAGGAGGAGGCACAACTTAATGAAGTGGTGCAAAGGAAAAGCTTTTTGATCCAAAAATCTATTACTAAAATATCAACTAAGGTTGATAAAATGTGAGACTACTTAGAAGAAAATTTCAAACTACTTTAAAGATTATAGAGGAGAGTAGCGATCAAGGGGTAGTGATTGTAAGAAAAGGAGATAAACATGAATATCATAAAGCTATGGGCAAAGTTACAATAGTAGAGGAGGTTGTAGATTCTAAGTCTGATGATGATGGTTGTGACATATGCCAATATGAACATCCCAAGGGATGTTGCCCTATTGTGTCACACTTATAAGAATCTTGGATGTATGCTTTAAATCATAGATTGGAAAAATGGAAAGCACCCAAGTGGTTACCTTAATCCTAAGGAAACTATCAATAGTAGTTTCACCAACACACTTGCTATCTGAGTGGAGCTCCACCTCAACCTCAAGAATAATACTAGTAGTGGTAGCATTCACATTTGTGGGGGATGCCACCTCCAAGGTAGTAGTACCATTAGCGTTAACCTAATCCTTATTGGTACTACATTTAGTAGCTCATCTCTCCACATGACTCTTCTAGTCATGCTTCCTTCCCACATTACTATAACCCTTTGAAAAACTATAGAGTACCATTATCAACTATCCTCCTCCATGCTCTTCCAATCCTACACCTCCACCTTCAACTCCTTTGTCACCTATCCAAACCATGCAGGGTGAAATGCTATGAGGATCATAAACTTATAGTTGACTCCTTAGTTGGGTGGTTCTAAATTTAAGTCTTGAAAATGATCATTCTTTAAAAAAAATCCCAAAATCCCTCACAAATACTTGTGGTTGTTAGCCTTGTTATTACCTCCTCTGAAATGTCTATCAAGCCACCCTTGAACTAAAACACTTTCAAGTTGCACACCATCATGTTGATCCACATGGTCACAAATTAGATGAAGACTGACCATCGTCTATGGAAGAGATCTAATACTAGGAGTCCTCTTATCTATTTATAGATTGTCAAAAATGAACCATGTAAGGCTCTTTTGGACTTAGGTTTCAGAGTTAACTTGATTTCACATGAAATGTACAAAGCCTAAAACCTATCCTCCTTGAAAATAAGCAACATCAAACTAGAGCTAGTAGACCAACTCATCACTATTCCTTTGGAATTGGTGGAAGACATCGTGACCACTATTTGTAGGTAGTCATATCTTATCAATTTCCTAGTAATCCATCTAGAGAATGGAAAAGAGGACTTCCCTATCATCATGGGAAGAGCATGCTTGAGCACTATAGATGCATAATTGGGGATCAGAGACCTTTTCTTGAAAATTTCTAAGGATAATGAATTTGAAAAAACTGAGAAGAAGAGAGTTCCATGCATCATGTATGGTGACATAGGGTGCCACTGCGTGCAAAAACGATGGATCATACAGAGCACATCACTTAAGGCATGAAATCAGTATGTGGATGTCATAGAAATTCAAAGGTGGCTATACACAATAGCCACTAAATAGGAGGGCACTCAATGGCTAATAACTAAAAATGAAGCTAAATCAACAATGTGCATGGAACCAGCTAAGAGCCTCACAAGTTCATATGTGGAAAGCATAGATCAATTAGAGCAAATTCGTCACCAACTATCTAATGAAAAAAATGAAATCAATTGGAGAGAGTTTGATAGTCCTAAAACTCTCAAGAATGAATCCCTTGAGTTACAAACTCTATTGACAGGAATGAAGTATGCCTTTCTAAACAATGGCAAGTCAGTAATTATCAATGTTGCACTTACTTTTGAACAAAAGAAGAAATTGTTGGAAGTTGTTATAAAATGGCCAACAGCCTTTTCCTAGTCATATCATGAGCTAACAAGAATTTACCTAAGGATATCTTAGCATAGAATATATATAGATTCCTCCATCAAATTCAAGAAGCAACTACAAAGATGCTTGAACCCAAAGCTCAAGAAAATCATCAAGGATGAGATTGAATAATTTCTTAAGGCTAGGTTCATTTATCCCATTATGGATAGTGAGTGGGTTAACACACTTGTTATTGTGCCAAAGAAAGAAATAAAGTGGAGGCTATGTATAGACTTTAGGCTATTGAACATGTCCACTTACAAAGATCACTTTCCATTGTCATTTGTGGACCAAGTGCTAAACACGATCACTGGGAATTGTTACTATAACTTTCTAGATGGTTATAGTGGCTATAACCAAATCTATATTGCATCAAAGGACTAGTCTAAGATAACATTCACAAGTCCTTGAGGGAATTTTTCATATAGAAAGATGTTCTTCGACCTATGAAACACTCCTACCACATTGCAATGGTTGGTACTTAGCATCTTCCAACAACAAATTGATAGTGGGGTAGAAGTATTCATGGATGACTTCTCTACCTACAAGGATATCTTTGAGCAAGCCTTGGACCATTTTAAACAAGTGCTTCAAGGATGTGTAGAAATCAACTTGAGGCTAAATTAACAAAAGAGCCATCTAATGGTCAAAGTGGGCTTATTTTGGAGCAAAGGGATTGAGGTAGACCTAGAAAAAACAAGGATCATCCAAAGAATAGCTAGATAACCAAAACCCATGAAGGATGTGACGTCATTCATTGACCACACTAGTTACTATAGGCACTTCATTAAGAATTGTTTAAAGGTCACTAAGTTGTTGGTGGAGCTTATAAAGAAAGATGCACCATTCATCTTGACTAAGGAATGTAAGCATGCATTCTAGAAACTCCAACAAAAGGTCATAGAAGCTATAATTTTACAAGCACTAGAATGATCTAGACCATTCCATATCATAATGAATGCATCAAACTACATGTTGGAAGTTGTGCTTACATAGATGGATGATCAGAAATGTCCATTCTACATCCATTGTGCAAGTAGGAGCATTGTGGATGCATAAATCAACTACATCACCACTAAAAATGAGATTATGATGATGGTGTAGCATTGGAGAAATCTAGACATTATGTGCTTGCATACAAACTTTTTATGCACACAGACCACAATGCCATCTAGTTCTTGATGAACAAGCCAACGATGAGCCCCTGTGTCATATGGTGACTTGTGATCTTTCAGGGGTTCAACTTAACAATGATTAACTATAAGGGGACTAAGAATGTGGTGGTTCACCACTTATCTTCATTAAGATGAAACAAAAAAGAGGATAAGAGTCCACTATTAGATCAATTTCTTGATGAACTCCTATTTGGTAGTATTGTTAATGAATAAGATTCCAAAGAAAACAAACTAATACAACAACATCCTCTATTATCTACTCACATAAGAGATGCCACAAGAGTGCAACCATAAGAAGAAATAGCAATTTCTTCATTAGGTCAAACACTCAATGGGAATCAACAACAACCTCTACAAAGTTTACATGAATGGCTTGGTACAATGGTATGTCCCTAATGTAGATCAACTTTGAGTCCTTCAGGATACACATGAAGGTCCTTGTTGGGGCCATTATGTTAGGAGGCAAACATCCATTAAGATCCTCTTGGTGGGATATTATTAGCCCACAATCTATAGGGATTTCCATCACCTCTTCTACTCCTACAAAAAATGCCAATGTGATAGAGGAATGGCCACATGCATGGAAGGATCTCAATAGTAGATCCAACCACTAGAGCCTTTCAATCTTTAGGGTATTAACTTCATGAGGCCCATTACCCCTATGTCAAATGGAAAGGCCTACATTATCATGGTTGTTGACTACTATAATAAATGGGCTAAAACTGTGATCGTCATTGACTATTCAACATCTATGCTAGCTTAGTTTATACAAAAAGATGTTGTGAGTAGGTTTCATATGCCACAAGTACTAATTTCAAATAATTGAACACATTTCACTAGTGCTAGTTTTCAAAAACTCATGCAACATTTGGGGGTTGAACATAAACTAACAACTCCATATCACCCCCCAAGCCAATGGTCAATTTTAGGTTACCAATAAGAAAATTACCAAAATACTAACTTGCACTATTAGTAAATATAGGAAAAAATGGAGCAACAAACTTCACAATGCCTTTAGACTTATCATTCAACATGGAAACTTCCAATTAAGTACTCTCCCTATGAGCTAGTATATGGAAAAATTTCAACACTTTCATCCAACCTAAACTCTGTACACTTTCAATAGCCTATGATCTTGATGGGATGTGATATTGCATGGGCCACGATATCGTGTATGTGATATCGCGGCCGTCACGATATCGCATTCCTTGCGATATCATGTACACGATATCGTGTCGTCCCCTGTGATATCACATACGCGATATTGTGGTGCGCAGTCATATCTATAAATAAGAGGCAGCTCTCCCTTGTTTCCCATACTAGGCCTAGACCATAGTGAAACTCTGGTAGTTTTTCCACTNACTAGGCCTAGACCATAGTGAAACTCTGGTAGTTTTTCCACTCTAGAGATAGATTAATTTTCATGTGCCCATAGTAGGAACTCCAGAGTAACTAGATCTTTATTCGAGTAGACATTGTACCTAAACACAAGTTTGTGTACGACAATAAAGATGAGCTTCTTGGATAAACCTTGCAGTGCATGGAATAGGCTAATTAGGATTTTATTTACTGTTATTTATTATTTATTATTAAATTGATTTATTATTTTATTAAATCTCTCTCAACCCTTTTCTCCTAGTTAAGTGCCTCAGTACGACCACTTCGAGCACATGCGTTATGCTTGGTGATCCCAGCAACGATTAGCATTTGGTAACCAAGGTTGCATTGGTTCAAGTTGTAAATGGTAAGTGGGAAAGGATGCTGATGCTAGGTTAATTAAGGCTTAGTTAGTTAGTTAGAGTTAGTTAATCAGTTTCTTCATCCTTCACCTCAATAGCATAGGAGATAAAACAGAAAAGACATAAAAATGATATACCTTAGACTTAACCATACACCGTGAGAACTACAAGGAAGTCTAGGAAGAAAATGAATGATTAACCCTAAGTGTTCCATGAGGCGTGTAGGCACTTAGTCTATGGAGTTCGACCGGATCGTGTTTGCTACACTCGTATTCGTATGGTTGAGTGTAGGGGTACCTCGTCACTCATCTTTGGTGCTATTGTTGGGAACTAAGTGTTTTTGTGCTAAGTAGAACATAGGAGATCACTCGCATCATTGGGAACTTAAACAAACCTTAGGGTTAATTAAAAGAAAAATTTATATAACGGTCAAATAGCACACTAATAAATAACAATGTCTTCTTCTTCTAACAAAAGCAATTCACCGCCTAGGGATAATACAAGAAATAGTTAGCAATCAAAAACACATAACCAAAATCCACCAACTCCTCAACAATACCAAGTGGTATATAGTCATCCCAATGAGTATATTCTAGACTTTACCTTTATCCTCCATCAAGATGAACAGTTGCGATGGAGAGACTTCTAAGGTAGCATTGTGTTACCCCTAGATCGGGTAGTCCCTAACATGCTTCTTCGTGCTCTTGCACAAATAGGCATGACAGAATTATACGTTGAATACATTGTAGGAAATTATGACATAAGGGATTACCATCCCACAATAGTGCAACATCTAAGGGACTCAAGGTAGGAGAGCCATCATACACTATTGAAGGGCAAAGGGGTCCTGCATGTCCTGAGTGAAATCAGAGATGATGAACCCATTATAATGGGTTCTCTATCAAATGATGTTCCCCCTCCTAATGATGGTGAGGAGGTAGGGTATCAGAACCTACGCTGCATGATACACAACCCTAGTTCTGATCCCCATGAATGCCAATTTTTCACTGAGGGAACAACAACACATGATAAGGACGGGCACTTAGATCATCATCACGATCAGGGCTGTAGTAGCCGAAGAGAAGGCAAGAAGCATCATCATGACGATGGTTTTCCTTCTTCTTCTCCTTCATCACACCATTCACCCTCTCCTTCCACATCTGGGTGCAGCCATCATGAGCATAATAGTGACGATAGAGGTAGACAAAATGAGAGACCTCAACAAGAGAGTCGAGAGAGAGGACAAGGGCATGAATGAAGGAAAGTAGGGAAGAACGAAGACATCGTAGACATCATGAAAGAGATGATCATGATGAGCCCCTACTTGCCACCCGAAGTATGCTTGATATAATGGAGGCTATAAGAATACCAACAAGGCATCAAAGAGATAGTCAGATCAAGTGCTTAGAAATGAATAATATCCCACGCTTCGAAGGGGGATACAACACTGATCTGCAACATCATTTACAAGCATTCCACAATGCCTANGTTAGAAATGAATAATATCCCACGCTTCGAAGGGGGATACAACACTGATCTGCAACATCATTTACAAGCATTCCACAATGCCTATGCCTTGAAAAACATAGAGAATGAGTGGTAGAAACTAAAGTTGTTTCCCAAGACACTCATCAAGTAAGCAGAGAGTTGGTACTAGTCCTTAGAGCTAGAAACCATTAGGAGGTGGAGTACGATGTTAGAACTCTTCAATGATAAGTATCAAATGTATTCCAGAGTGTCTAATTTGTGTAAGTAGGTCGAAGGATGGAAGCAAGGTAATCATGAACCCTTGGATGCTACCATGGGCCACTACTATGCATTGTTACATTGTTGCCTGGGCCATGGTTATGCACAATAGGACCAACTTCACCACATCATAGATGGGCTAAGGCATTAGACTAGGAGAACCCTTGGGACTTACACCCAAGGGAGACTATCAGAACTTAGAGCCCATGAAATTCATTGCTTGTTAGAGAAAGTAGCCAAAGAAGAAGGTGAGCTATGAAAAAGAGCGAATGCAGAAGAATTTAACTACAATCCTTCCCTTCGGAAGAAGGGAGTGAAATTTTGTGATGAAGAGGATGAGTCACCACTCAAAGAGTTGGTGAATAGAAAAACCTTTCTGATTTAAAAGCTAACAACAGAAGTATCAGCTAAGGTGGATCAATTGTGGGATTCCTTAGACTCCAGACTTGAAATTGTCTTGAAAATCATAGAAGAGTCTAAGGGGGAATGAAGTAGTGACAAAGATAAGAAAAAGAGGTGAGATGTAGGCCATGCACGTAACAACAGTAAGGGGAAAATAACTATCTTCGATGAGGTTGTGGACTCAGACACAGATGATGACTGTGGATGTGAGATCTGCTAATATGACCATCCTAAGGGATGTTGTCCAATCATCTCACATCTACAAGAGTCTGCTGTGTATGCACTTAATCCAAGACTTAGCCAATGGCAAACACCCCAAAGGTTACCTTATCCCCAAGGTAACCCAAGGCCGTTCCACCAACTATTAACATACTATCCAAGTGGAACTCCATCATAACCCATCGAACAACATTAGTAGTGGCAACACCCACAGCCATGGGGGATGCCACCGCCCAGACAGTAATACCCTTACCGACAACCTAACCCTTATGGCTATTACGTGCAGCAACCAGTTTCTCCAAGTGACTCTATGGCTCACACAACTCCCCAATGTTACTACCAAGTTTAGGAGTACTTTAGGAGGACTCCTTCTCCTACGAGAGATACTTCACACATGTACCATCCTCCAACTCTATCCGCACCTCTTCCACCTATAGTTCCCATACCTTATACTTCAACAATGCAAGGGGAACTCCCAACTTAATTGTAGCAATGTAACACTATGAGAGCTGTAAACATTCAATCCGCTGGTTTTGATAACCATAAAAAGAGAAGATCTTTTTTCAGAATCAAAAGCCTAGACAAGCTCTCACAACAACAAGGAGTTGATTCTATGCACACTCCTCCAACATAAAAAACTTCGAAGCTCCCTTCCGTCCAACAACAGAACTGCACGCATGCGGTTATGTTAATGCATACTGTAACCGACTGGATCAAACTAGGCCATCTTCTCAGGAAATTCTATGATCCTAGAAGTCTGTTATTCTATCTACAAGTTGTTGGGAACAAACCACATAAGGCTCTTCTTGACTCAGGTTCTGGAGTCAACTTAATCTCATGAGAAATGTATCAAGCCTAGAACCTACCCCAACTTAGGAAGAGCAACATTCAACTAGAGCTGGTTGACTAGTCCAGCACCATTCCCTTGGGATTGGTGGAGGACATCATTACCACTATGTGTGGATGGTCATACCTAGCTAATTTCCTAGTGATTGAAGTTAACAACAACAAAGGGGGCTTCCCAATTATAATGGGAAGGCCATGGCTAAGTACGATAGACACGTACTTAGGGATCCATAATCTTTCCTTGGAGATATCTAAGATAAAAATTTATGGAAAGATTGAGAAGAAGAAATTTCCATGCATCACATACAGTGACTCAGAGGGTGATGACATGGAAGAATGTTCAACATCTCTTCCATGTAATTGGTGTGCCCAAGAAACACAAATTCATAGGTGCTTGTATGTAGCAACCACACAAGTAGTGAACACCCCGTGGTTGACAGCTACTAGAAAGAGAAACCCAATATGCACGGAATGAACTGAGGAAACAACTTATGTTAATAATGAAGACATAGACACATTGGGTATGAGCGTCACCAACTTCCACTCCTTAATCTAAGAACATCAGTCAGGAGAAGTTGGACACTTCTAAGAAATTCAAATAGATGTTCATTATTTTGGATCTCTCCCTTTCCATTCAGTCATGGGGGAGATGGCCACCTATGCTAATCATTGGAGGCCCTCAGTTCTTTTTGATTTTTTTTACACATTTTTGTTTTACACATTTTTGTTTTATACGTTTTTGTCTTACACATTTTTGTTTTACACGTTTTTGTTTTACACTTTTTTGTCTTACACATTTTTGTCTTACACAATGTTGTCTTACACTTTTTTGTTTTACACTTTTTTGTTTAACACGTTTTTGTTTTACAAATTTCTTTAACTTTTCTTATTTTTGTTTTACAACATTGTTATACTTTTTCATTTCTTTATGTGTGTGTTTGTGTGTGTGTTTTATCCACCCTGTAAGTTTGTCACCCAATAAGTATTCTTAATGATGGTACGAATCATTTCCCCATTGATTGCTAATGTTTGGTTTTTACCTTTAAGTTATGATGTTGATACTAAAGTATGTTTCTTTTGATATGGCAATTAATGAGTCCAATTCATCCATACATCCATAAAGTCCATGGTCTCTCTTGGCTTGGAAATGTACAGTCCCTTTCTAATAAGAACTATAACAAATCAGTGACTTCGTATTTCTCAGACTAAGGAAGGACTCAAGGCTTGAAAAGGCTATGACTTCAAGGAAACTTGATGTATTTGTTGGCCATTCTCTTGGGTGCTTGGATGTTTTCTTCTTGGGTTTTCTTGCTGTTTTGATGTCACTCAATTATCAGGAAGCTGAGTCAATAAAAATAATAAGTCTTTGCATGGTGTGGTTCTCACGCATAAAAACATAAAACAAAAAAAAACAAAAAGAAGAAAAGAAAACGTGAGAATTAAAAGCACACCCCTTAGATAAAATAATCTCTTGGGCTACAAGCACTAGTTGTGAAACAAAAATAAAAATGTTCCATCTAACTAAGGCCCTTCTCGCTTCCCATACTCTTCTCATCTGTTTTTTCGGAATGATGGTGGCTCTTGGGGGAGGCATTCTTGTTATTCAAGGGGATGGAAGGACCGAATGCATTGATGCGAAGTTACTGGATGTGGTTGGTTTGATGCTGGAGTTGGAATGAGATTTACCAAGTTACATTAGTCATTAACTCCACAAGGGGTTGTACACCACCTTGTTCTTGAGACTCCATTCCATTTTATTCTTTCCATCCTTCTCTCCATTGTTCACCTCATTGTCAGTTGTATCATTAGTGTATATCTTGGTTGACATATCATTTTCTTTTTGGTAAATTCTTACGGTTAAGACTTTCACTCTTGTTCCAAAAGACATTTCTAGAGCCTACAGACTCTTTGAATGTGGGTTTGTCAAGGTATTAAGGGCATGAGCCTGCTTTGGGGAGGACCCACTAACATTCCTATTTGGTGCACCAGTTAAATTTTTTTCCTTAACATTTCTACAATCCACTTTATTTTGTTCATTTCCATCTTGACATCCACTTTATCGACGTTACCATTGTCTCTTTTTATCCATCTTTCTTATTCCTTTTCTTTCTCCATTCTCTCGCTACCAAAGGTTCATGATTAGTCATGGGGGTACGGGGCCCAAGGCCCAATTTTTTCGATTTTCTCCTAACCCCTACACCTTTGTTAGTCACCATTATTATATCTCTAGATATGCAATCAGCCATACCACAACTCAGCCAATGGACTTACACTGAAGCAAGGTATCAATTACATGATGATTCAATCACCCTTACTAATATAAGACTATGTTGTGTGTGTAGATGGCAATCATACAACAATGGATTGGATCTACAGGGAGCACTTGAAATGGATTGGTGCTGAAGCATCCTTGCAAGGAGCAAGATCGATGGTGTGCTTACAAATGGAAAACAAAAGGTGCAATCTTGGCATTGGCAGTAGCAACACTTCTTTCTCTTTCTCTTTCTCAACTGCCAACTAAGGCCTAGTGTCAAATGTAATAAGGTGTTCACTCTTGTTGTCATAAACACTAGTTTTGTTGTGTCTTGTAATGATGATTTGTTCATATGTCATCCCATTAGTTCCATTTTCAGTCAATAATCCCATACCTTCCCAAAATTATTGTAAGGAACTTGAGGAAGGGTTTTCATTTAGTCATGGGGATATGATGGGATGTGATATCGCATGGGCTGTGATATCATGTATGCGATATCATGGCCATCACGATATTGCATCCCTCACGATATCGTGTTGTCCCCTGCGATATCGCGTACGCAATATCGCGGTGCGCCGTCATATTTATAAATAAGAGGCAGATCTCCCTTATTTCCCATGCTAGGCCTAGACTATAGTGAAACTTTGGTAGTTTTTCCACTCTAGAGATAGATTGATTTCCATGTGCCCGCAGTAGGAACTCTAGAGTGAACGGATCTTTATTCGAGTAGACATTGAACCTGAACACAAGTTTGTGTACGGAAATAAAGATGAGCTTCTTGGATAAACCTTGCAGTGCATGGAATAGGCTAATTAGGATTTTATTTATTATTTTTTATTTAATTGATTTATTAGCTTATTAAATCTCTCTCAACCCTTCTCTCCTAGTTAAGTGCCTCAGTATGACCACTTCGAGCACATGTGTTATGCTTGGTGATCCCAGCAACGATTAGCGTTTGGTAACCAAGGTTGCATTGGTTTAGGGTGTGAACGGTAAGTGGGAATGGATGTTGATGCTAGGTTAATTAAGGCTTAGTTAGTTGGTTATAGTTAGTTAATTAGTCTCTTCACCCTTCACCTCAATAGCATAGGAGATAAAACAGAAAATACATAAAAATCATATACCTTAGACTTACTTAACCATACACCATGACAACTACAAGTCTGGGAAGACAACGAATGATTAACTCTAAGTGTTCCATGAGGCATGTAGGCACTTAGTCTATAGAGTTCAACCAGATTACATGTGCTACGCTCGTATTCGTATGGTTGAGTGTAGGGGTACCTCGCCACTCATCAAATCTGAACTTGGATGTGAGTCTAGCCTAAAAAGAAAGATTAATGAATCTGAAATTGCTAGATGAGAATAGATTAGTGGCCTTATCATCAAATGAAGTGCATAAGGGACATAGTAAACAATGTCAGAACCTCAAGATTAGAAGGTCAAGTTTTAACTAGGAGACAAGGTGCTCTATTGAAACCTCATGCATGTGCCTCAATGAACAAAATTTCAAATGGTTATGGGAGGACCTTTATATTATCTATGAAACCTTTTCATCTGAAGCCATGATGATCTACCATCTTGACAACCCAAGTAAAATAATTTTGGTTAACACTCTAGGTACTCAAGTACTTTCTTGAACCTAACATAACTAATGGAATGAAAGACTCAATTGATGAACATGCATGCTCAATCTTTTGAATCTTCTCCTTCCAACTTAGTCCTGGGGGAGATGGCCATTCATGATTATATTCTATATAAGTGGCTCCTCAGTTTTTAATTTTTATACACCATTTTTCATACTTTTTTTATTTTCTTAACATATTTTACAATTTTTTCTATATTTTTCTTTATTTTAACTTTTATTACATTTTTTCCTTTTAATTTATTTACATCAAGATGTGATGCCAATTATAGCAATTGATTGATGGTGGTTTGTAACTTACATTATTTACTTAATTGCAAATGATTGGATTTCATCTTAGAATTTTGACATTAATTAATGGAACATTGATTTTTTTCATGATATCAAACAGTGAGTCCATGTCATCCACCACTCCACATAACTCTATGGTATTTCCTCATTTCAAAAATATGAGATTCTTCTTAATAAAAACTTATAATTAATTTGTGACCTTAGTACTTTCCAACTTTGGAACAAATTAAGTTGATGAATAAGGGTGTGGCTTAAGTGGATTTATCACCCTTTGTACCTACTTACTATCTGGGGTTGCATGAGTATTTCCATGGATTCCTCAACATTTCTCCATTTACCAATAAATAAGAAGCAATGTCTTTGCATGGTTTGGTTCTCATTGAAAATAAAAAATAATGGAAATTAAAATCACACCCCTTACACTCAATAATAGGCTACAAGCACTAGTTATGGGGCTAGAAACACATGTTACACATGCCTAAAGGCATCCCTCTAACTGAGGCCCTTTTCACTTTCTACTTTTCTTTTCTTCTTTCTTTGGAATGGTGAGTGATCTATGGGGATGTTCTTGTTTCTTGGAGGATGAAATGATCTAATGTGTTAATGTGAAGTTACTAAATGGTCTTGATTTATACTGCGGATGGAAATTATCAAGTCATATTAATCACATCTTCCACATGGGACTTCATGTAACCACAATGCAAGACTCAATTCCATACTCTCTCTCTCATCCACCTATTCTTTCTGTATACCATCTCATTGCCTCTTCTTTTTATAGATCCATTTTTAGATGGCCTTCATTCTTTGATGGTTTCTCTGGTGATTCAATTTTAACAATTCACAATCATTAAGCATCCTTAGGATCTATGAACTCCTTGGCTTAAGGGCATGCAAGGGCATTACCTACTATGGGAAGGATCCATTTGCATACTCCTTGGTTGGAATGGTTAAATTCCTTATCCCTTAGCCGTTTTTGCTTTTAAAACATATGTTTCCCACCTCTATGCATCTAGTTTTTACATTCCTTGGTTATTAATCTTCTCAAAAATATCCTTACCAAATGTATTTCTAGCCTTATTCAAGCATTCGTACTTATCCTAGGCTTTTCTAACTCCTTTGGACTCTAATTTCATAGAAAAACATCTTTTTTCTACTTAGTTTTTCATGGTGAAAAGTTTTATTTTTTGGTTGCATTGATGCATCCTTGTTGATGCACTGCAAAAATAGTATAAATAGTGATGGGAGATAGAACATTTTTTACATTTGCTTCAACATGCAAAAGGAGTTTTTATAATTTTCAAAGGCTAGAGAATTCCCAAGCCCCTATCTTTCTAATTTCTTATCCAAATCAACTCATTCTTTGCCCCTATAACTACTAGAGGTGAGCTTTATGTCATGGGGGCCACAAACCTATGGTTTTTTATAGAAGTTCTTTTTAGAATTTTTCTAACTCCCACATGGTTTAACTAATAAAATAATATTAAATATCACTAATATACATAAGTTAAGCCTCACCCAAAAACTTGGGTAGCCATTACCTTAATATTAAAATAGTCAATCTACACAACTTAGCCTAAGTGTAACTAGCCAAAGGGGACAAAGTATCAAAGAGTTATAAGTTACACATAAAATGCTAATCCTAAGCTATGTTTGTGATCATAGATGCTGCCAAAGAGACCATCGAAGGAAGGATCATCTTGACCATAGGAGATGCAATCAAGAGGGAGAAGGGACCAATAGCCATAACAACCCCAAGAAGGAGAAGTAGAAACACACACTAAGGCACCTCTTTACGAGGAGCCCAAAGTGGAATCTATTTGCTAGATTCCCATCATGGTAACAAGCTAGTTAGGGTGAGACAAGATGCTAGTTCCTAGATCAAATTTGGAAGTCACCTTAATAAAGGTTTGCTTGAGACAAGTTCATTCTAAGGAGGTCCAAAGTGCGGTTCTCTAAGAACTTAACTTTGGTTCTTTCTTGGACTTGGCACTAGAAGAGGTGAGGACTCAACTGTAAGGATCTCCCAAGTGGCCAATCTTCACTTCTAGTGGGAAGTGCTACATAGGAGAGACTTAACTCTTTTAGAATAACTAACAAGTGTATACCACTGTGAAGATCAAGGACATCAAGGTGTCCTATTTGTTCAAGGCCATTGTAGAGGTCCTCAAGTTGCCTAATAGTGGGGTAACTTTGATTGAGATCTTTACACAAGTGAATACCAATGTCAAAAAGAAATGGATTCAATAGTGCTATGGAGTGGACCATGAGTATGGTGCACTTACCAAGGTAGAGAGGACCTACTTCAAGATTACTTCCTATCACCTAAACCCAATGGTGAGGCCAAGTAAGACTAATATCTTATTTTCTCATGCATGTACTATTATAAGTGAAAGCTTCCTGGTCAACCACCCTAGCTCATATTTCTAGAGATGGAAAAATAATTGAAAGAGAATGATCATGGGAGGAAAGGACTCCCCTTTCCTTGCCTCATGAGAAAAATTTGCAAAAGATGAGGAATAACTTGCTACACAAATGACATGTTTCATCATGCACTTTGCTACATCTTGGTAGGAGATGATAAAAGATAAGGTGCCTGCCAAGTTACTTAATGAGGAGTAGCCACCATCACCACCACCTAATTCAGAGGCTCATGCCAAAATTGAGCACATGAAGAAGAATTAGAAGCAAATCCTATATTAGTAGTAATAAGGACCAATTGTTGGAGAGCCCACACTCTACTAGCTATCATTCAGTCACCTCAATGAAGTCACACAAACTATTAGTTGGCTAGAAGAGATTACACCATTATTTTTAGTACAGTGAATGTAGGTGCCCATGAGATCGAATCCAAGCACCCTAGAAGTGATGGTGTCCATCCTTGGATAATAACAATTCCTAAAGATATACAAAGATAACCATTATCCCCTTGGATAACTACCTTGGTGATGTAACATCATAGACAAGAAATAGTGGCAAAGGTGGTGGCTAATTAAGCTACAAAGATCTTGAACACTCTTGCGGCCATCATGACAAATATTGTTACACTCAAAGACATGCAGGCATCTGCAAGAGTGGGAAGTGGAAGGTTAAGTGTAGTCCAACATGAGGAGGTATTAGACTAATTGGTGGGTATTGGAAAACTACTTTTAGAGATCTTTGATCTCCTAGAAAACATCACTGCTATCCATTTGAAGTTGTTGGAGACCAGGGCAAGCTCATAATTATGAACACCCAACCTAAGGTAGCCACAACCAAAAACTAATGATTGGTTACTAAAGTTATAGAATTGAGAACCTACTTGGCTAGTCTTACCATTCTCAACCAAGCAATTACATGAGATGAAGTTTTCTTATAGATTTAGAACAAACTAAATGAGGCTGAGAATGCAAAGGAGATGGTGGTCTTTGATGCATCCTTATTGGAGGCTCTAGCCTTCAACACCAATAAGGACTTTTCACAAGTACGCAAGGAGAACTTAACTCTGACTAAAGACATTCACTGGCTATGCAATGTCAAAGAACAAAAGAACCAAATGATTGAATTTATATAATAATAGTAGGAGTAGCTTGCCAAGATAAACATGGACCTGAGTAGGTTGGTAGCCAAAAATTGTAATATTTTCATGAAAGAAGTTTGTGCCCTTCACCAAAAATTGGCCATTGAGCTTCCCACCTAGAAGAATGAGGCCTCAAAATTTGAACATGTAAAGAATAATGATAGGAAATAGGTTGAGCTCCTCAAGGAGGTGAATAAACAAGAGATTCAATTGACCAAGGTGAAAATGAATGAGGCCCTCCAATAAAGAGGTAATGTGTGGCAACAAGTTTTTGATAGATTGAATAGCTACAACAAAGCATAGATCCACCTAAAGAAGTTGTATATTAAAGAGATGATGAAATACATGGAGTTAGCCAACCTTCATTATGCAAACTTAGTAATGTTAATAGCTAGAATGTCATAGTTAGAGTTGGAGAAATAATTGGCCAACTTGCACCTCCTTTATGAGGATGATTTTAAGCATCACAAGGGCACAAAGTAGAAGCTGTTAACAACAAATGCAAAGCTTGAATCTTAGGCGTCGATTCATAGACTAGAGATCGGTGGTTGAAAACCTAGTTAGAAGGATGAATGACCACTAGGAATTGTAAAACCTTATCAATATTTTTGATGTGCAATGTAAATAATTTGTAGCTTGGTTTGCCAATATTAAAGAACTATTCTTGGAAATGCACTATTTGTGGGACATCATTGTACCAACCCACATTATTAACACTGAGTGGACTTTGTATGACCCATGGAGTTAGCAAGAGAAGATGAAGGCATTGTTGGATACCTTTCACCTTCCACTAGAAGTAACAACTATAGTAGGTTAGCCACAACCATTGCCTTAGCCTCAACTACCACTGCCATGTGCCCTAGAGGTTTGAGAAGATCCCTCAGCACCCCCAAGAGACTCCACCGCTTAATACTATTTGATCTTCTCTTCATATTTGGCTATCAAAGGATTCTAACTATCCAATTTTGTAAGGGCGTTTAATTTTGTTTTCCTAAACATCCATTTTTGTAATTATTTTAATTCTGTGCAAACAGGCACGTAGAGTTATAGTCAAGTTAGTCGATCTATGATTTCATACCTTCCCAATTTTGTAAAAGGATAGATCCTACTTTGTTCACTTGAGGATGAGTTTTTAGTCAATTTTGAGGGTATGATAAATCATGTAATGGGTTGTGTTGACAGGGATGCATCGACACATGGGTTGATGCATCAACGCATAGGCATCAACATAGTGTCTATCTCTACCCATCGACACATCCCTGTCAACACATGGGTTAATGCATCAACACATATGCATTAATGTAGTGTCTATCTCTGCTTGTCCATGCATCCCCATCAATGCATGGATTGATGCATCAATGCAATTTCTATCTCTACCTATATAAATGTATGTACCCACCACCTTTAGGGCATCATTGAGTTAATAGAGTAGCTAAGTTCTTGTAGTTTACTTTTGTAAAAGTTAGAATATTTTCTAAGTGTCCTTAGTAAGACTTCAAGGATTGTATAGATCCTTATTTAAGCATAAATGTACCTGAACACTTCGGTGTGCCAAAAATAAAGATGAGATTCATGGAAATCCTTGCAACACTGAAGAATAGATTAATGTTTACTTTCATACATTTTATTATTCATGAACTTTACATTCATGTCTTTAGTTAATTAATATACATAGTGATGAATCATGTTTTCATTGGCTTCGACATTAGCTATTTGATATTGAGGCTTCTATATCATATACCTAATGTCGAAACGCAAGATGCAATGTTGAATATATTTGATATTGAAGCCTCAATATTGAATACCTAATGTCAGAGCCCAAGATGCGATGTTGAATATTTGATATCATGGGGTATATGCTAGCCTATAAATATGGTGCATGGGCTTACAATTTTCATATCATTTTTTGTCATAGATAGCAAAGATCTTGTAGTTTATTTTCTCTAGAGTTAGAATATTTTCTGAGTACCTGTATTAGGAGGTTGAGTGTGTATAAATCTTTGTTCAAACACTGATGTACTTGATCATAGTAGTGTGACGGGAATAAAAACAAATCCTTTTGGTCATCCTTGTAGCACTGAAAATAGATTAATGTTTTTTTGATGTATTTAATATTTATGCAATTTATTTTTATGCATTTTAGTTTAATTAAGTAATTAATTTCTAGTTGTTAGGGAACACAAGCATGACCACCTCGAGCATACGTGTAGCACTTGGTAACCCAAAAATGCTTAATTTTTAGTAGCCCAGTAGTGCTATATGTCTTCAGGATGTGTTTGGAAAGCAGGAACGGGTACTTATGTTAGGATAGCTAGGTAGAAGAATAATTAGATATTAAATTTCTCTATCTTCCATTCTTGTTGTAGGTGATTAAACTTATAAAATACAAGATGATAAAAATCATATTCCTTAGTTGCACTTAACCATATACTTGTACCTCACAAGTGAAATTAAGAAGACAAAAATTGTTCCAATTAGATTTCACATCTTATAACCAATATATTTAGAACTTAAGATTTGTAAAAATCAACCAGATCACACATGAATGCTTGTGATTCATATGGTTGGGCATAGGGGTACCTTACTTCTCATCATTGGGACCATTGCTAGGGACCTTTTGGTTGTTATGTGCACTATCTAGGACTATTAAAAAATTATTCAAATCATTGAAATGTACCTTAGAATCATATCACATCTTAAGATTACTCCAACAATTTTAAGAAGTACACTGCATTTTTACTTCTCTAACATAAAATGTCTTCTTCTCACAAAAGTGATTCTCTATCCAAGTCTAATGGAGGACATTAACTAGTGCCTCAACAATACCAAGTGATATATACTCATCCTAGTGAGTATGTAGCAAATTTCACCTTCATCCTACATCAAGATGAATAGTTGCAGTGGTGTGGCATGGAGGGCAACATTATATTGCTGCTCAATCAATCTACTCCTACAATGCTCCAACAAATGCTTATACGATGGGGTCTCCAAGGACTTCATGCTGAGTATGTGATATATGTAATGACTAAAAACTTTGATGGCTAGAATCACAGAGGGATAAATGGATGCACAACCTTAACCCCACCTCCATGTGAAGGCCTTGTTGAAAATGTAGGCAGAGTATCCTAAATGGTCTTGTTAATTGAATAGAGACTTTGCTGGTTGTAACCAGGGTGTTGGGTGCAACCGGGAGGTGGCATGGTTAGCCAAAATGCAAGTGCAAATAATGCAAAATAGTGCTAAGTGTAGAGTGTAGCCATAGAATGGGGGTAAGTGAAGCCAAGGGTTTCAATTGAATCAAGGATGTCAACTAGTGGAGACTACCACCCAAGCATAGTACAACATGACGACATGTGAAAATGTGTAAAAAGATGTAAGAAAAATGTAATAAAATGCTAGAAATAGGAGAGAGAAATGGAAAAATACCCCAAATAAGAGCATAGTTAAATCAAAAAGGGTCTTAGAAGGTACATAGTATACAATAGGTGTAGTGGGAACATAGTCACCATCTCGGTGGTGTCAAGTTGTGAAGTTTGGTGCTCGTTGTGATGAACTGTGCCTACTGGGTTGGACACCATAGTGTATCATGTAGTGTTCTATAGGGTTGCAATGGGACTATGTTGTACCATGCAATGCAGGGTTGCAATGGGGCCATGTTGTACCATGCGATGTAGGGTTGCAATAGGGCCATAGTGTCCTGTGCGATGTAGGGCTACAACGGCACCACAGTGTATCGTGTGGTGTAGGGATGCAATGAGGATGCGATGTACCGTGTGGTGTAGGGATGCAACGAGGCCACGATGTACTATGTGATGCAGGGCTGCAATAAGGTGGCAGTGTACCATATGGTGCAGGGATGTAATAGGGTCATGGTGTATCATGTAGTGTGGGGATGCAATGGGCCCATGATGTACTATGTGATGCAGGGCTGCAACAAGGTGGCAGTGTACCATATGGTGCAGGGATGTAATAGGGTCGTGGTGTATCATGCAATGTAGGGATGCAATGAGGCCATGTTGTACTATGCAGTGTAGGGATGCCTCTTTGCCAATGTGATGTGCTGTGAGTCTCATTTGCCCATGGAGCTAGGTGCTAAGATGCCAAAATGGAAAATGCCAAATGAAAGTGCCAACTACCAACCTAGTGAAAATGAAAGCCAACCCCTAAAACATTAGAGCATAGGGGTATTTATAGGGCTAGGGTTAACCCAAAATGTGGATTGGGTGCCACATGGTAGTGTAGTAGGTGGGACTACGAGAAAAATTCAAAAACTTTTCTAAGTTCAAAGATGACCAGAAAAAGTTCAAAATTTTTTCTAACTCTAGTTGTTATGCTCACCCTACATTATGCATGGGACATGGGATGCTACTCAAAAATAGGGCATAACATGAACACTTAGAAGAATCTCGTAAAAATTGCAGTCTTTGTTCTTGCTATGCTAGCTATGCTTTGGAGTGTAGCAGGAGGGGTAGCCTCAGGAGTTAGAAAATATGCCAAATGCCTCTTCCATGCTAAGTTAACTTGACAACTTCTAGCTTGACATTTAGGCAAAACTAGCCACTGAGGTGCTAGTTATGCTCTAGAGTGTAGCAAGGGCAATGGGAGAGTAGCACAACACTTAGAAAATTCCATAGCTTGCTACAATTGGCTTGTGTTATGCATGGGACACATAACTTAGAAATTAGAAATTTTTTTGTAAAATTGGTGTCCCATGTTGGCTATGCTAGCTATGCTCTAGATCCTAGTAGGGGCAATGGGAGTGTAGCACAACACTTAGAAAAATTTTTGCAGCTTGCTACACTCAACCCATGTTACATGTGGGACATATAACTTAGTAGTTAGAAAATATTTTGCAAAATTGGTGTCCCATGCTAACTACACTAACTACACTCTAGAGCATAGCAGGGGCAATGGGAGTGTAGCACAACACTTAGAAAAATTTCTACAACTTGCTACACTTGCCCTCTATTACGCACAGGACGTGTAACTCGGCACTTAGAAAAAATTTTACAAAATTGGAGTCCCATTCTGGCTACGAGATAGCTATGCTTTAGAGCATAACAAGGGCAATGGGAGCATAGCACAACACTTAAAAAAAATTGCTGCTTGCTACACTTACCCTATGTTACGTGCAAGACGCATAACTTAGCACTTAGAAAAAATTTTGCAAAACTAGTAGTTGGAGCTAACTACATTTAACACTAGTAGTTGGAGCAAAATACAGATCATGGATTTCTACCATGATGATCCCATTAGCTCAGTAGTCCCCATGCTAACTTTACCCTTGGGATGCCACTCCCCTATTTTACAAAATACAATGGGGAGTGTGATCCCAATGCAGATCTTGTTACGTTTAGATTTGAATCCCTTCTTCTACAACAATGGTCGGACACAATCATCTGCATCTTTGCTATGTCTCTGACAATGAAAGCCCTGGACTGGTATCGTGTGCTTCCATGTTCCTCCATCTCAACCCTAGAGGAGCTCCTAACCCAGTTTGTAATGCGTTTCAAGTACAAATTAAGATCGGAAGTTACGCTGGATCAGCTGATGAGCATGAAGAAAGATCCACTGGAACTAGCCTAGAAATTCATACAGCAGTGGAGCACTACCCTTAATGAGATCCCCGAGCCCATCATGGAGGCCCATTTTCTAGCCATCTTTAAGGGTGCAGTGAACAAATTCATCAAGTCAAAACTGTACTATCTCGCTCCCTGGACTCTTAGCCAGGCTTTTTCTTAGACAAAGATCCTATAGGACACGGCCGAGGTAAGCAAAGACTCGACTTATGTTGTATACAAAGAAGGACAAGGGCAAGGCTGCAACCACCATACTGGCCACTGTGGAAAATGAAGCCAAACCTAGCAACAAAAAGAACAATAAGGAAGTGGCCATAGAAGCACCTAACCCCGTGCCTGACCAGGGCAACGTAGCTCAACCCTCCACATCTACATCTGAAGCATCTACACTACCTAAGCCAAACTTTGAGCATAAAGATCGCTCTAAATATACCCCACTGCCCATCAAGCCTTCAGAACTTTTGAAGTAATTACTAGTAGAAGGGTATATCCAACACAAGTAGATGTTAGAGGACAGGATCAAAAAATATCAACGGTACTGCGAACTTCATAGGAACCCCTCCTTGGCCTTGCTCAATGAGCCACCAATTCCTAAGAATTTCATACTGGAGCAGTTCTATGACTACCATCAATAATGTGGTCATGACACAGATTACTGCATGGCGTTAAAAGACAACATCCAAAGGATGATTGATCAAGGGAAACTGATTTTAGACGAAAGAAACATAGTGCATCCCGAAAATCAATCCTTACATGTCTATACGGATCCTGTTAACACCAATAACATCGGCTACATTATCAACACCATCAGCGTTGACACTAACCCTAAACTACACCCGTAGCTATTTATGGTTCATGTGCCTCAGTGTAGCACACCAACACCACCAACAGCTAGACACACTCTATAGTAACCATTTGTCCTGAGAGTTCTTCCTCGGACATCTGCCCCTGCATCGCCTGTTAGCAAAATTGCACCATTGTGTGCATTAACACTGTTAGCACCCTTTGTCATTAGGGGGCTAGGTCATTCAACTGCCCCTACCTCGCATAAGATAGAACCTTAGCCTTCTCATCCAAAGAAATGATAAGAGCGATTGACAGGTGAGGCATCTATGGAATGTACTACCCCAGGTACTTCCAAACCTATGCCCTTGCACTTTGCATCTACATCCTTGTTGCTGAAAGATGACATTGCTACACATGCACGGTCATCGCCACCTCACCTGAAAGGGTTTGATCCCAGACCTGAAGCTATTCCTCCTTGCAAAATTCATCTCCAAGGACAAATGGATGAGGAGAAAGGTAGTAAATAGGAAGGTGGCTCTGACATGTTAAGCACTCTCATTGAGGTCAAGCAGGCTCTGAAACAAAAAAACACAATGTTGAGCCTTTATAACTTGATTATGACTTCTACAACACACCGTGAGGCTTTGGTTCACATGTTAATGGCAATTCCAGTTGACAAGAACATGCCAGCAAAAGAAAAAGTAATCCATTCAGTTATGCTTCCTTCTGTGCCTGTAGAATTGCAGCTGTCCCAATTGACTTTTTGCGATGATTCCATTAAGAAAGACCCTAAGAAGGATCAGGTGACTACAACACCTCTTTTCATCATAATTCAGGTTGATCAACATAAGATCTGAAGGGTACACATTGATGATGGGGCTACTACAAATGTCATCCCATTCCCTATAGTGGATGAGCTAGGTTTGGTCGACCAAATCAAACCCATGAAGACATCATGCTTAAAGTTGTTCAACAGGGCACAGGTCGTAGTGAAAGGCATGGTCCACATTGACTTTGTGGTAGGGGACTAGTTCTCCACTAATGCAACGTTCATTGTGGTGGAAGAGATGCCTGGGTTTAACCTAATATTTGAGAGGTCATGGTTAGCGCAACTTAGGGTTGTCTCTTTACCCATACATCAGGAGATCCACCTACCCTATGTAGGTAGGGAGGTGGTAATCCACGGTGATGAGGTGGCAATGCAACCAATCAATAATGTAGATATGGAACAGGGCTCGGAGGTCATAACCTCCGAGAACAATGTGCCTTTCTCTGTAGATACAAATGGTTTAGTGAAAGAGCTGGCCCAGCACGCTGGCTTAGAAAACAAAGACGCATGGGATGAGTTTTCCTTCCAAGCAGAGGACAAAAATGAAGATAAATGCCCTGGCAAAGCATCTCATCCCTACACCTCACCAAGCCCATGGTGGGTTAGGAAGCAGTTACACATAGCATAGCAACCCCACTGCTTCTTGCCTAGTTAACATCTATTGTACATTTATTGCTCATTTGCTTCGCATTCACCCGTCTAAGCTAGGCACACTAATTTACTTTTCTAAAACCATTGACACAACTTCTGTTTACACCAAGGCCAAAAATGACTTAAAACTAGCAATTTCCTAAAATGGCCCAAAACTATGCATGGCCCAAAATGGCCTAAAACTAAAACACCAAAAATAGAAACTGATCACATAGATAACATACGAAATGCATAAACTAGAGTAGCATCGATCTTGCCAAATCCATTTTTTATTCAAAAATCCACTGAGACAATGTTTGTAATAGTTTTAGAAAAAATATAAAATTACAAAAAAATTAAAATCCCTATTGTCACATGTCATAGCATCACCTTCCTCTTTACTACCTTCCTCTGCATTATCATTTCCGCCCTTAGAGGGCCCTGCTTTTTCATCAAAAATATACATCATAAACATGAAATAGTCAGCTAGAGTTATATGTAATAGCTAGAAAAAATATAAACTGTTGCATCGCAAAAAGTGACTAACATGAGATGGCCCTGCGTCTGCCTTGGGTGGTATGCGATCCAATCCAATCCCGAGGTGGTGCTAGACCTCCTCCTCCGTAATATCTGCCCAATGCTTATTACTCAATTTAGTGTTTGCTGCAGCTTTCTCCTTTTCGATGGCCATCCATCTCAGCAGTCCTGGAGAAGAGGTTATGACGGTCTCACTTGTGGAAAGATTCACTTCTTGCTCAGGTAACTCCATGACTGTCACCTATTGCATCAACTTGTTGTAGGCCTCAGAAGCACCAATGACATCTACAAATGCTTCATAAGTATACAACTTCACTGAAGCATCCTGGTATTGTTTATGATAGGTGGCACATTCCGGTTTATACATATGCTTGTGATTCTTATGGGACTACCCCCATTCATAAACTCAAGTGCTATAGTCCTTCTAGTGTTGGTTCTTCTGCGCCAACAAGTCCATCTGCATCCACTGCTCAATTATTTCCCGGGTGGCCTCGTTGTTGCACCGCACATCCATCCAATATCTTGCATAATCTATGATGGTTTTGCGTCAATTTTCATCATTGGTACCATGGGCCAGGAGGAATTCATTCTTGGAACGGAGGTCTCCCACCTCGGCGTTCAGATTGGCCTTTTCTTTATCCTACCTCTTGACTCGTTTCCACAGGTCTTCATTCATGCACCTACACTCCCACAAGGAGTGTGCCAAGTGCAACGCACATTTGCTAGCCTCATTGTATACATGACGAGGCACCTTGGTCACTTCAAGTGGGAATGTAGGCACGACAACCACCATTATTGCTTGTTTTGGGTCCCACTTGAGGTGAGAGGCTAATATCACATGTAAAAGTGTATCAGTGACAATAGCGTAGAAAAGTTTGGCAACTCAGGAAGTCTAGCATAGCAAGCTGAAAGTCTAGCGTAGCCACTTTACTTACCCACTTCCAAATTGACCTGTTTGAGATGGTTGATCATATCGTTGACAACCGCCTACATGAACGTAAGCTTGTCAGGGGTCTTGGCCAATGGTTCCAGCCGAATCAAGGAAGGTCCTACAATGTTAACAGTAGTTTCTACCATATAACTAAATGCATCAATAATGACCGAGATGGACTATAATAAAGCTAACAAGTAATTCAAACGATAGTGTAAGGGCTCCTACCCAGCAAACCCTCAGGAGTGATAGTGGGGGGATTTCCCATTGACATACTATCTAANGAATATACAGTCAAACTCACCAGCATCTAATTGTAGCTCGCATCCTTGCTAGCTTAACACTATAGCAGCACCCTCCATCTTCATCTACTTCTTCGATGATGAAATGTACTCAGTGAAGGGATCATCAGCAGAGGCTCCTTCTTGGTCGGCACAGGTTTCCTCTTTATTCGTTGGCACCTTTCTTTTCAAGGAACCAGCATCCTCCTCACCTGCAGGAGCATTTTCCTTGATGATGGGAGCCCCTTTCTTTTTGGTGGGGGTTCCTTCTCTCTTGATCGGGGCCCTTCTCTCTATGGCCAGGGCCCCTACATCTTTATTAGCTACCCCCATTTCAGGGATTGATATCTCTTCATTACCTTCTTCTTCTTCTTCTTCCTTTGACAGCAAACCAAGTTCACATTAGGCCATAGCGTATTAACTCAAATTCTATGCTACCCTATGGTACGCTACCTACCGTAGCACAGTGTAGCAAACATTAACCAAATAAGCAAAAAAACAAGCAAAACACCAAAAGCATTTACCAATGGGATCTTGTGTAGCTTGAACCGCAATGCCTGCCCCTTTTCTTCTTCCATACGAGGAGTCTCCTCAGCTGGATGAGGCCTCTTTTGTCACAACTTGGTGGCCACTGTCTTTGCTATGAGGCATTTCCCCTATGATACACTACCCATAGTAGCAGGGGGTGTGTCTCCCATGCTATCCTAGCCAGGAAAGTTACAGGCTACCTGATCCTTACTCTTCATGGAGAATGAATCCCAAATTACTTTTGGGGGGATCCTAGGCTTGAGTGGTCCAGAAGACTTGGCAGATCCATAGCTTGGAAATCTAGTTACAATCTTGCATAACTCAGACTCCATTCTCACGGACCACCAAGAATTCTGTGAAACGCCGCAAGTAGGCTATGTAAAAGGTGTGGTGCACATTGAAACGAGACTTATTCTTCTTATGAAGTTTGACTATTTAAGCTTGCAGGCCTTTGCAGAGATTCCTAGCCCAATTGTAACAGGCCCCCTCTTCCATCACCTTCCTCATCACCCAAGCTTGCTTAATCCCAATAATCTTTCCTTGGGAAAGTAGTTGATGGAAAGCATAGGCATAGAAGATGGGGTAAATGTCTCTAGTCATTTTTGGCTTTGCTTTTTCCATCAGGATCCCGTTTCGCCCTTTCGCCATCCCTAGCCACTCCTCAATGTCCCTCTTATGGTTTTCCCCTTTTTTGGTCTTTACCCCCACAGGGAGACCATCAGCAAGGACACCGAAGAGGTTCACGAATAGTTGGTCATTGATTTCAAGGACCACCCACAAACCGTGCACTCATGTGCAAAAATGGTTTACCTTTTCAGAAAATGAGTCAACCAGGGCCAGCATCTCAATAGCAAGGATGCTCAGGTTCACAGCCAGGAACAAGTCCATGAGGCCAATGTCCTAAATGTGGTTGGTCAGTGATTCTGTGGCCCAGTTACAAAGACAGCCTTGAGTCTCATCTACCTCCTAGTACTTGAAGTAGATGTTGGCCTCATGATGCCCAGAGGTGATCACCATCACCTCTTCAGACTTCTTCGCCATTGCAGCATTTTGCACAAAATACTTAAACAAAAGCAGAGATAGCACAATAATAGGAGTAACACTCAAACATGCAAGCAACTCATTGTTTAGCTTACCATGTTTAAACAGTGATGGGAATGGCGGAAGATCCAACAACACATCTTCAATGGGGATTGGTGTAAGCGATTCCCAATCCCCATCCAACCAACTAAACTCCTTACATCTATTATAGATCTGGGAGTACCGGGTTGGGCAGGTTTTATACTCACTCCTACATTAGCCTACCACACCTACACGCATATTCTCAATGGAAGAAAACTCCCGCAGTGCCATCTATGCCAAGGTTATCACATCCTTGTTACTATGAAGTCCATCCTTGTTGATAAAAAACCTGGTAACAAAAACACACTATTAACATTTGCCTAGTATATCAAGTATTGCATAGCGTAGTGGAATATGTTTACAGAACTCATCGGCCAGCACAGTAAATGATTCCTGGTGGATTTTGAAAACAAGTTCCCATGTGGTGGGCAATAAACAAAGTGTTTTACAGATGGTAGAAATTATATTTGGGCATCTTCTAGATCCAAGCCAGATGCCTCAAATTTTTTGGACACTGACTAGATCCTGCTCCCTGCCCACTCCTAATTGCTCCATTCGTCAAAAATCTCAAAATACCATGATTTGCCCCAGGCAACAGGGTTTCTGTCACTACAACTTCTACCTCCTCCAACAAGTGTGACTAAATGATCACACTGAAGTGTTGGAGGAGAAATTGTAGGAACTCCCATGCACCTTCTCGGAACTAGACCGCCTGCTACCTTGCATGCACATGGGGTGGATGAACATTTGCCACTGGTTCACTCAGGTAGCATAGCATCCCTACGATTTTTAGGACAATCAAGATTGGCCTTAGCACCATCCTATATAACACAATTGCAAATGTTAACGTCATGTTCGAGTAGGATTTACATATAGCGTAGTAGAATTAGCAGTTAGCAGATAGCGTAGCATGACTCTCTCCATGCATGTAGTATAACAAAAAACACGAAAGCGATAGCATAGCAGAATTAGCCTAGCATAGCAAAAAAAGATCTAAACACAAATCTTTTGACAAGAAAATAATTCAATGCACTACATTAGTTTTGACAAATCTTCTACCTGACATAATGATTTACATTACGCCGTGATACACATGTGTTACACTATCAAATCATGCACATGGCCAAACCCTCCATAGGGTTGTACACTACACTATTTGCATGCTGAGTTGCTAAAATTGCCTAAGCTTCTATGACAAGCTAGCCATAGCAATGGTGGTTTAGGCAACACTACATGCAACCTTAGTGCAGTGTCCATACACCTGTCACGGATGAGTCAGTAATAGTGACAGTGTAAAGGCCAAAATAATAATAAAACGATCACAAGAAAATGTAGATTACATAAAAAAAATCATAGAAATGAAAATAGAGAAAGAAGAAGCAATGGTAGCAGCATAGAAAAAACAAAGAATAGCGTAGCAACTTACTGAGTTGATAGGGTCTCATCTCGCACTGGAACATGCACCTATAACACATGCCCTAGGGTCTCCTTCACTTCATCCACCTTGGCGAGTGCTAGGTGTTTGTGTTCTTTCTTCAGAGCCACTGTTTTGGTTGTTGATTCTTTCTTGGATGCTATGCTGAATTGCCTTACTTTAAGTTAGCACAATCGCTCTACACTTTGAACCAATGCTCTGCGCTATTACTGTAAAAATAACAAGTTTATCGGGGGTAAACCCCTATTTATAGCTGAAATGGTAAAAAATAACTTATCATTTTCTCTCCCTGATTAATGAGGGATGTTCCGTATCTTGTAGAATCTCCCCATAGCGTAGCAATATTGTTTGCATTACGATAGGTGGGTCCAACTAAAAACTTTGGCCCACTTTAAACTAGTCGTTAGTCTTCAAAGAAATAACTAACTAGTCAGTCCACAAAGACCTTAAACTAGCAGCTTCAAACTTTTGCATTTAGACAGTCCACAAAGACCTTAAACTAGAAAATTCTAACCCACAGCCTCTATCAAGTTAACGGTCTGCAAAGACCTTACACTAGTAGTTCTAACACGTAGCTTCAATCTCGTTAGTGGTCCACAAAGACCTTAAACTAATACTTTAAATTTTTGAATCTAACTTGTTAGCGGTCTGCAAAGACCTTAAACTAGCAATTTTACATCTTTTGCACTTAGGCAATTTGCTATGACTTTAAATTGGTAGGTTGCAAAGTTTGCGTCATACTTTATAATTATTTCAACTGTTCACATCTCATTGCTACTTTACAAATTCTTACTACGCACTGTTGCTACAAATAGGTATCCCTTGACTAGGCATCCATCTCATTGTAGCAAGTTGAGTGAGAATGACAATGCACCATGATCTTTCTTCACCTCTAGCATTGACAAGTCCACATGGCAAGCTTACAAGACAACTGAACCCAATGTCAATAGACTGGGATTCACTCGCAGAAAGCACTGCAATGTACTTAGAAACATCCCCAGACTAGCCTGAAAGTCTGGTCCAAGCACTAGATTTAGAGGTCGGGGATGTAACTGAGGACCCTTTCATTGAGATGCCTGTGACCACATCTAGGAGGAAAATAAAAACGTTAAATCTTAGCTCCCTCTTAGATTCAAAAATGCACAAAGATGTAGCCAAGGTACTGTAGAATAATATCAAAGTATTCGCATGGTCTTACAATGACATGTCAGGTTTAGATCTAAGGCTCATACAACACAACATTGTCTTAGATCCGCAGATGAAGGCAGTTAAGTAGAAGACTCACAAGGTTTAACCAGAGATTGCACTAGCCGTATGGGATGAAATCACCAAGCTCTATCAAGCTAGTTTTATTTGGGCAATTGATTACTTAGAGTGGGTATCAAACATCATTGTGCTTTCTAGGAAAATGGGAGGAATACAAATTTGTATAGACTTTCGAGATTTGAAAAAAGCCACGATCAAGGATGACTTTCCACTACCGAGTATCGATCAACTCATCAACACTATGGTTGGTCATGCTCTATTATCCTTCATGGACGATTTCTCCGGCTACAACTAAATCTTCATCAACCTAGAGCATTAGTTAACAACAACCTTCATGACTCCATGGGGTACTTTTTGTTACACTATGATGCCCTTTGGGCTCAAGAATGCTATAGCAACCTACCAGAGAGCCATGACTCACATCTTTAGCGACTACATCTTAGAAATGCTGAACGACTATGTGGATGACATAGTAGTCAAATCTAAAGAGGTCGTTGATCATCCCAACAATCTAGGTGTAGTACTTAAGCAATGCCAGATGCATGATTTATGCCTTAACCCAAAAAATTGTGTCTTCAGGGTGAGAACTAGACGCATGTTAGGGTTTGTAGTATCAGAGGTTGGAATACGAGTGGACCTTGACAAAGTCAAGGCCATAGTTAATCTAGTTCCACTTACAAAAATTAAAGAATTGCATGGGTTACAAGGTAGGGTATAGTTCATCAGAAGGTTTATAGTAAATTTGACTAACAAGTTTCATCCCATGCAACATCTATTAAAGAAGGGGGTTAACTTTGAATGGACAACACAATGCCAACAAGCCTTTGATGATTTGAAGAAAGAGCTTTTACACCTCCTGACTGTGTACTCACCATAGAGGGATAAGACTTTCTTCGTCTACATTGCTACCTCAGACACGTCTATTACAACACTGTTATGTCAGAGATGAGACGATGGCTCTGACATTCCAGTGTATTATCTAAGTCATGCATTGATAGCGTATGAAGAAAAACATAATGAGATGTAGATACACTACCAAGCCCTAGTTTTTACATTAAAGAAATGGAGGCATTATCTATTTTGTAGAAAGGTTAACATCATTTGCAAGAGCAATGTACTCTGGGCTATCACAAACAATCTATATGAAAGTAGTAGGATAGCCTGATGGAAAGCCATAACAATGGAATTCGATTTGCATTATGTGAGCCAATCGTCGATGAAAGGCCAAGCTATAGCTATGCAACTTAAAACCTCACCCATCGACGATCAAGAAATCATAGATACCAAATTCCCTGACGAGCATGTTAGCACTATCAATGTTGTCCTGTCACATCTTGATGCTACCTTGCATTTCAACGGCACCTCGATGATGCAAGAGGGTAGTGCAGCTACCGTCATCACGTTCCCCTCTAGGGAAATGCAACCTTTTGCTTATAATTTTGCATTCCTTTGTACAAACAACATGGAAGAGTACAAAGGTTTACTCAAGGGCCCTTAGCAGCCCAAGCATTAAGCATTCAACACCTGGCGATTCACTAGGATTCACAACTCATTGTGAATCAAATCACTGGGGTCTACGCTTACAAGGCTACACACCTACAACCCTACTACGACCTAGTAAAAACCTTGCTCAAATAGTTTACGCCAACAGACATTCAACATGTGCTACACAATGAAAACACCGTAGTAGATGATATGGCCACCCTAGCATTAGATGTGCCATCACAACTATTCACAAGTTTGCTAGCTTCAATTATTGAGTATATGGAGCCTATCACTCAGGCGGTACAAGTAGCCTCTATTAGTACTATAGGCACCTAGGAGTGGTATGTGAACATTAAAGCCTACCTGCAACATGGTGAGCCCCCAAGTGGATTAACATCTACCTAGAGAGATGTGATTCGCAAGTGTGCTTAGCAATACGTGCTCATGGGAGACAATGCCATGTGCAAATGCTCCTATGATGGGATATTGTTGGCATGCATAAATAAGAAGCAAGAACAGGAGGTCATTAATGAAGTACATGAGGGACTGTGTGGTGGACACATAGCACCTAGGGCCATGGCTACAAAAATCATATGCCTAGGGTACTACTGTCCTCACATGGAGCGTGATTGCCTAGCCAAAATAGAGACTTGTGATACGTGCCAAAGATATGCAAATCTTATACACGTTTTCCTACAGAGTTGCATCCAACATAGATCACGTGGCCTTTCCAGCGATGGGGACTAGACATCATAGGACCTATCATGCCTAATTCTTTTGCAGGGCATAGCTTCATCATCACCACCACTGAGTATTTTACAAAGTGGGTGGAGGCTATTTTCCTAAGAAAGACTACATCTCAGCAGGTTTTCCACTTCATCTTAGACAACATCATGACAAGGTTTGAGCTTCCCATGACTATTGTGACCGATAACAGGCCATAGTTTAGTAGTGCAGAAACCAAAACCTTCTGCAGCAATCTTGGCATCAGGCAATCGTTCTCCTCACCATACTATTCGTAGGCAAATAGAAAAGTCGAAGCTACAAACAAGTCCATCATCAACTTGCTCAAGAAAATGCTTAACAATAGCAAGAGGCGATGGCATGAGTAAATCCTTTATGTGTTGTGGGCTTACAGGATGACGTGCAAGACTGTGACAGGTAAGACACCTTATAGTCTTATTTATGGATCTGAAATGGTGTTACCTCTTGAGTTGCAGATACCCTTGCTCAAAATGATCCTATCAAACATCGTGAGTGAAGCCTAGAACAACGAGTTGAGGATCATCGACCTCGAATCCATAGAGGAGGAGTGTGTACAGACACTTGGTTGCATAGAGCATTACCAGAACAGGCAACGGTAGAAGCATCATGAAAACTCGCATCAAGGGTCAGTAAAGAAGGGAGACCTCATTCTCAAGGCTGTCCGTGAGCATGTGAACAAATTCTCAGCAAACTAGGAAGGTCCATTCATGGTCACTAAAGCCTATGGGAATGGGGCCTTCAAGCAACATGGATGGCAACGAGTTCACAAATCCTATAAATCACTCATACCTCAAGCCATATTACATCTGATGCATCAAGGTAAGCAAACGTCCGCTATGACATAAAACTGGCAAAGGTAAGCAATCATCTGCTACAATGTAAAACTAGCAAAGATCATTTGCTATGAGGTAAAACTAGTAAAGTTCATTTGCTACAACGTAAAACTAGCAAAGGCAGTCTACTTTGACTATAAACTAGCACAAAATGTCTATCATGATGTAAAAATAACAAAGCACATCCGCTAAGACATTAAACTAGCATAGATGGTCCGCTATGACTTTAAACTGGCCTATCCACCATCTACTACGACATTAAAATAGCATAGACGGATTGCTAGGACCATAAACTAGTACTACCACCATCCACTATGATGATAAACTAGCACAGACAATCTACTAGGACTTTAAACTAGTGCATCCACCGTTCACTACAACGATAAACTAGCACTATGGTCTCCTAGGACCTTAAACTAGTGCACCAAAATTCGCTGGCACCTTAGACCAGTATGTCAGATGATGTACCAGGACCTTAAACTGGGTTTGTGTCACGTCCCCAACATGCATCCATGACCCATCAAACAAGTGAGCATGCATACTGCCAACACGGGATGGGACGTTGTAGTTCCCGAATGTAGTTCACGATGCTAAGGAAACACCCTTGAGAATATATACAACACCACTACTCCTAGAATCTTGCTGATCATCCAGAGATGTCTTATGACATCTTTCTGACCTTCTAGAGCTACCGCTACCATGGTCCTTTGCCCTAGCAGTAGCTTCCATAGTCAGCGCCTGCTACTGGAGTTCCAACAATATTGTGGCCTAGTCACAATGTTGCTATCCTCCAACCCCTGTCGTTGCCCTAACCCAAAAGATGCTCAGCTATTGGGTAGCCTATCTCATAGCTAAACTACATAATGTTTGCCTTGGACAGGGATTCCTGAGCACTTGCATCAATGCAATTCCTAGCTACCTCGGTGCCGACCTCTCCACGTAGATGGTATTAGAATTGTTGCTGGCCTTTCTAGTTTGGATGTCGAATGGCTCAGCAACAACGTCCATTGTTCTAGCAACGTTCAAAGAAAGCAAGACCTTTGCCTTTATTTTACATCATGGTTGCTTCTTCTAGTTTGCTCTCTATTTTGTTTGTAGGATACATATTGGAGAGGCATCGGTAAGAGGTGCATTTCACCACAGAGGTAGGACACTACATCGTTCTAAGGTGATCATCCTGACTAGCTTAGCCACTTCAGAGTGCATATCCTATCCTCCCTCTTAACCTCCTTTACCTCATTCCTTACACCTGCAATTCTCATTCTCACCTCTTTTACGAATTTTCCTGATGCTTGTAAAGCCCTCCCATATGCCCAACTGTAAAGTCCATGATGCACGTAATGTAACTCGTCACATGGGAAGCATCTATAGACAGGTTCAAGCCCCACATGGATGTAACGCAACTCATCCTGGGAAAGAAATGCATGTCCTATGACAAGGTTGTTTGCAAATGTAAATGGCAGAATAGCAAAAGAAAAAGCATAAAAGAGAAAAAGCTCGGGCAATAAAAATGAAGTACCTAAAACAAATGGCACATCAATTGTTTCATAGTAACCCTCTCTAAGCATTCCGACGAGAGGTCAGAGGTCAACAAAAGCAAAGATGACCACACAAAAAACTCCCTCACAAGCATTCCAACAAGGGACCTTGCTAAGTCTTATCTTTACCATTTTCTTGAACCTCCTTCTCCCCCTATTTCAACCCTTCCTCTTTCCCTGCAAAACAAATCCAACACTCTCAAGCATAGTTAAGTGACATCTTGGAGATTACCGAAGTACAATGTTGGCATCTTGTCTTCCATGGTGTTTCATATTCTTTGTTGGCATCTCTCGGGTCTATCTTCTAGACATCGACAAAGAGGGGCCAATAAAAAATCCCAAAAATTTCAAGACCCTCTTGCTTCACCAAGGTCTTGGAATTTAGGTAAGGGATTTTCACAAGTGCAGCATCATGATAGTTTGGCAAGAAATGAATGCACTAAGTTTAGACTATCCAATTCAGCAAGTTCTCTACCTCCAGAGCTGACAGGCCTGATGGACTCTTTGGCATGCCCACCTGGGTGTTTCACCTGGCTGACAGTCTATTTAGAAACCATGCTTGGAGTTTTCGGCGATGCTCAGGATGCACAAAACAGTTCAGCAATTTTTTTAGTGAAGAAGTTTACTATGTTATGCTATGCTATGTAGTGTAGTAGAGCTCGGAAGATAGTTGCTCAGGCAATCAAGTGCAAATCGTTGTGGAACAAAGTGCTATGCTATGCTACACTACGCAGCGTAGCACAGCGTAGTAAAGGTAAATCAGAAAGGCCTAGCTTACCAAGTGATTCCAATGAAGAAATTGCACTCGGCAAGCACTCTGGCCTCCAAAACCAGTTTCCTTGTTCGAATTCAAGTCCTTTAGCAAGGCTTCTTACTATAATGTAGTGGATTGAGAAAAATGCAGAACATCACGACTACTATGCTATGCTATGCTACATAGCGTAGCACAGCATAGTGATAATACAAGGGTAGCAAGAAATGTTTCAAATGCAAGTTCATCAAGTTCAGAGGTTCTCCTTCACAAAAGGTAAAAGTTGTAGCTGTTAGCATGATCAAAGCTTCAAACAAGTGTTTGCAACCTCAGCAAGAGTCACAAGTAAAGTCGATTTCTATGCTATGCTATGCTACATAGTGTAGCATAGCATAGCAGAGATGAAATTCAACAAAGTGCTTCAAAAGTTAACCCAATGTGCGCCAAAGCTTCCAACAGATGCAATTGACTTCAAAGAAAATTTTCTTTTCAAACTAGTGGTTACGTTGTGCTACGCTACATAGCATAGCATAGTGTAGCAAGCAGCTATGTCATGCCAACGTGCTACGCTACATAGCATAGCACAGTGTAGCAAACAGCTACACTACACCAATATGCTTCATCTCTTGCTTGCATTATTTGCATACCTGATGCCAGCACTCTCAGTTTCAACAGCGTGATTGCAGTGTGGTAGGTTCATAATCAACTTTTCATGTCCATGCAATATGGACATGTCAGAATCTCACAGGTCTAATACACATGGTGTCCAAATCGCATTTCTCGCATACTCCTGGCCTTATAAATACCTCGACGAGCAACGCTCAAAGGGTTGGAAAAAATTGGTTAGCAAGTTTGGTAAAATTGTTAACAAGGTTGGCAAAATTTTAGCGATTGGCGTAAAATTGGTTTGTGGTAGGTAATTTTGGGCAATTTTGAGCATTGTTGGCATTGATTGGCATCTTAACAATTCAAAGAAAGTTAATACTTTTAGCATTGGCACTTGGCATTAGCTTTTTTCTTATCTATGCTTTGTATTGTTGGCTCTCAAGCTTGTACCCGAAAACATAGTTGAGGAATTCTGAGTGTTCCAGTCATTCCTGGACTCCCCATGCCCCTTTAGCATTGTATCACTTGTTACACATTTTCAAGCAGAGAAGAGAATCGAACCCGCAACTTTGTGATGGTGCATTTCCTCATCCCAGTCACTCTGTTGTTTCTACATTATTATCACTATTTAGCATCATTTTCTTTATTATCACATCTATTAATCATCAGTCATATTTCAAGTATTTCGTGCTCAAAACAACATTTACATAAGGTTAAGTTACACCAACTAAGTCCTTGTCTAATCGACCAGACCGTTCAGGGCACCCCGTTTCCGTTTTTATCCAGCATGGCCCTCGCATGGATCCAAGGTTAAGATTGTTCGCCCGAAAACCTCTCGATGTTTCTAGCCATCAACGTTTTTGGTCTCTACAAGTTGCATTACATTCACCATCAGTTCTATAGTTGATGTGAGGAGAATTCCATATGCATCATGGTGCATATGCATTAGAGGGATGTGCAATCATGAGTATGTGAGGGATGAGAGGCTATTGGGATGAAGGAGTGGATGTGCATAGGCTGTAACAAGATGAGGGGGATGTGCACTCTTGAGTGGGTTAACTAGTCCAATCATGCACATCAGAGTGATGTGGCAACTTGCTGCTATGATGAGATGCATCTCTACATGATTGCCTATAAGGGTTCATCCTGCAAACACAACTCCAAGAAGATAAGAAAACCACACAACATGAAATGCAAATCAAATATCATATGTAAACATGCTACAAGTGTTGGATGTGAAGATGTTGCAAATGCGTCAAATACTATGCCAGTTGCAAATGCTCAGGAAGCTAGTGAAAGTGCTAGGGCGATCATACTGCAAGTGCTTCAAAGGCTACACTCATTGTAGGTGCTCCAAAATATTAGCAAAATGGTAGAAGGTGATGATGCTGCGAGTGTGCAAACCTAGTTTCAGATCCTGGCAGATCGTGGAGTGCTAGTTTATAGTCCTAATAGACTACTATGTGCCAATTTAACATTATAGTAGACGAGCTATTGTGCTAGTTTAACATCATAGCCCAAGGAAATTCTATGCTAGTTTATAGTCATAGTGGACTACTATGCCAGTTTATAGTCATAGCTGACTATTTGTGCCCATTTTTTGCATCATAGTGGACAAGTGCTTACTATAGTGACTGAAAACGTTAGCAGCTGGAAAACACCAAGGGGTTGACGACCGTGACAGTTTTGACCCCATATCTGCGGGAGGGTTGTGCTAGATGTGAATAGATATAGGGTTCCCTGAATGGTCTGGTCGATCATACAAGGACTTAGTCGGTGTCTATATAGCCTTTTGCAACGTGTGATTTGAAAATGGCAATGATAGTGCAAAGTAATGCTTGAATGCAAAGGAAACAAGAAACAATATAAGACATAGTAATGAGTAGGAAACAAAGTAAAATGTAGTTAGAAAAATGCACCACTTCAAAGTTACATGTTTGCTCTGTCAAGATGGATACAGTCGGTTGCACAACATTGCGAAGTGCAGAGATCCTGAGAGTAACCAAGATGTGTAGAGCAGATGTCTATGCACTTGGGCATGGACTTAGGAGCTGATAATGCAAAAATTCTACTAAGGTGGTAGAAAGGGGATAAAAAAATGCTAGCTAAGAATGCTAACTGTTTTAAGTGTCAAGAAAAAAGCTTACAGTGCCTCAAGGTCACAATGCTAACTCACTTGTTTGTTACTGAATCTGAGAGGCCAACCAAAATGCTAAGAGACTGGACCAAATTGCCAAAAAATGGGAGAGCTGGAGAGCCCTTTGAACATTGCTTGTTGGGGTATTTATAGGACCAAGGGCACGTGAAAGGAACAGTTTGGATGCCACGCGCTTTAGGCCCACGTTGACTTGTCTACGCTGCACATGCCAGCATGACCGTTGTAGTGCGAGTCTGCCATGCCATAACTGTGAGCTTGCCACATCGTAATTATGTTGTTAGTGTCTGGGGACATGTGCTAATGGTTCAATTAGGTGAGGTGCATTGATGTCATACAACCACCTATCATGCTTCACTATGCTTCATAGAATAGCATGTTCAGTGTAGCATAGCACCTTGTTGTGCATTCTGCTACATGTGGGCTACATACTTGCTACGCTATGCTACACTGTGTAACATAGCGATTGGCCCTAGTTGAAAAAACTTTGTCAATCTACAAACTTTGCTTCCTGCATTGTGAAACTTGCAAACTTGCTGATCCTGCCCTTTTAGTTGCCTTCTGTCACCTCCATAGAATTTCTACTCCTCGTTGCATCTTGTAGCTCAGCGTAGCATAGCTGCAGACATGGTTTGCTTCTTTCTTATGGGAAAAGATATTGCTTCAGGGCTTGAAGTCAGGCGGGGGAATCAACCGTCTAACTTTTTCTACGCTACGCTATGCTGCATAGCATAGCGCGGAATGGTACTTCGTTTTGCAACTGTTTTCTGAAGCTTGCTATGCTACATAGCAAGGCATAGTGTAGCGTAGCAAACTTCATGACTTAGAAAACTTACTGAACTATTTTGCGCATTCTGAGCACTGTTGTCAACTCCACGTATTTCTTCTAAGCAGGCTGTCGATTGGGCATACTACTTGGGTGGATAGGCAAGATGATCCGTAGAGCCTGTTTACACCTAGAGTAGAAAATTTTCCAAAGTAGCTGGCCTGAATTAAGAGTATTCTCCTCCTGAAGAATTACCGTAGCACTGCGCGAATTATAAGGCCTAGTGAAGCAAGCATGCCATCAAATTTTTGGGGTGTTTCATTGGCCCCTCTTTGTCGATGTTTGGAGAATACGCTCGATAGACGTTGACAAAGAATACAAAACACCATAGAAGATAAAATGCTGATATTGTCACTTGATGAGTGTCAAGACGTCGCTTGGTTGCACTTGAGAGTGTTGCATTGGAGTGAAAAGGTAAAGTAGGGAGGAAGGAGGCACAAGAGAAGGGCAAATATGAGGTTTAGCTGAATCCCTCATCGGAGTGCTTATGAGGGAGTCATTTGTATTTTCATCTTTGCTTTTGCTGACCTTCGAGCTCTCGTAGAACAGGTGTCTTTCCCAAGATGAGTTGTGTTACATCCATGTAGGGTTTCGACCTGCCTACAGATGCTTTCCATGCAGCGACCTACGTTACGTGCGTTATGGAACTTGCACTGATGTTTCTCATGCAATGAGCTGTGTTATGCACATCATGGGGTTTGCACTCTGGAGTAGTCAAGCTAGTTGAGGCACTCACTTCACAACGTTGTAGCATTTGCTGCTATGGCAAGATGTGCCACCGGCCGATGAGGGCAAAGGTCTTGCTGGATGTAGGCATTGTTGAAGTTGTTGGACATCGTTGCTGGTGTATGATCTCCAAAGCAGGAAGGCCAGCAGCGGCCTCTGTAGCATCAGCGTGGAGGAACTGGCCTTGAAGACGTTGCTGTGAGTGTGAATGCACTAGAATCCCCACCACGGGCATGTATTCTCAGTTCAGCTATGGGATCAGCTACCACATAGCCAAACGCTATTGGCAGGGGGCTGGAGGATAACAATATTGTGGCTGGGCCATAATACTACTAGAACTCTAGCTAGAGGCACTGGCCAAGGAACTAATGTTAGGACAAGGGGTTGTGGTGACGATACGTTCGAAGGGCCAGTGCAATGTCGTACAACATCTCCAAAGGATCAGCACAATTCCAAGGGTAGTGGCATCATGTGCATTCTAGAGCATGTCCCCATTGTGTTGTGGACCACATTCCAGAACTACGACATCCCACCTGCATGTTAGCACTGTGCATGCTCTTTCGATGTGTACTTGGCACAGATGCACGTTGGGGATGTGACGTGAACCCAGTTTAAGGTCTTGGTAGACCGTATGATGGTTTATGCTCTTAGTGAACCGTAGTGCTAGTTTAAGGTACCAGTGAATCGTACATGTCATTTTAACATCATAGTGGACGTGTCATGCTAGTTTATAGTCAGAGCGGACTAGCTGTGTCATTTTTATGTCATAGCAGATGGTCGCCACCAATTTAATGTCATAGCAAATGCTACTTGTTGTTGTTGCCAGTTTATTATCATAGTGGACACTCCTGTGGTCATGCCAGTTTAAAATTGTAGCATATGCTTGCTCACCTGTGCTAGTTTTACATCGTAGCAGATGGTCACCCATTGTTGCCAGTTTAATGTCGTAGCGGACGATGCTCACTACCATGCTTCAGATGTAGTATAGCTTGAGGTATGAGTGATTCACCGGGTTGGCCAACTCATTGCCATTCATGTCTACTAGCTTGAAGGCTCCATTTTTGAAGGCTTTAGTAACCATGTAAGGCCCTTCCTAGTTGGTTGAGAATTTGCTCACATGCTCACAGACGACCTTGAGGACGAGGTCTACCTTTTACACTAGCTTCCGATGCAGGTTTGCATGGTGCTTTTGCTGTTGCTTGCTCTGGTAATGCTCTATGTGTCTCAACGTCTATGTGCGCTCCTCCTCTATTGAGTTGAGGTCAATGATCTGTGACTTGTTGTTCTAGGCTTTGCTCACGACATGAGATAGGATCATCCTAAGTGATGGTACCTGTAACTCAAGAGGCAACATAGGTTCAGATCTATAAACAAGGCTATAAGGAGTTTTACTTGTTGTGGTTCTACACGTCGTCCTGAAGGGCCATAGAATGTAGAGGATTTTCTTGTGCTAGCACCTCTTGCTATTGCTAAGCATCCGCTTCAACAAGTTGATGATGGACTTATTTGTAGCCTCCGCCTGTCCATTCTCCTACAGATAATAGGAGGAGAAGGATGATTTCTTGATGTCTAGGTTGCTACAGAAGTTTTGAGTTTCCGTACTACTAAACTGTGGCCCATTATCAGTCACAATAGTCATTTGAAGCTCATATCTCATTACGATGTTGTCCAGGATGAAATGGTAGATTTGCTGAGACATCATCTTCCTCAGGGGAATGGCTTCCATCCACTTAATGAAATACTCAATGGTGGTGATAATGAAACTATGCCCTACGGAGGACTTATGTGTGATAGGTCCTATGAGGTCTAGTCCCCATCATTGGAAAGGCTATGTTATCTGCGTTGGGTGTAGGTCCATGGGTGCTATGTTTATGAGATTTGCATATGTCTGGCATGTGTCACATGTCTTAACTTTTGACAGGCAGTCACGCTCCATGTGGGGCCAATAGTATCCTAGGCATCTGATTTTCGTAGCCATAGCCCTAGGTGCTATGTGTCCACCACACAGCCCCTCATGCACTTCATTAACTACCTTCTATGCTTTCTCCCCACCCACACATGCTAGCAATATCCTGTCGTAGGAATGTCAGCATAGGACATCATTTCTCATGAGCATGTATTGCCAAGCATGCTTACGGATTGCATCTCTCTGGGTAGATGTCAATCCACCTAGGGGTTCGCTATGTTTTGGGTAAGCTTTAATGTTGGTGTACCACTCTTGGGTATCCATAGCACTGATAGAGGCCACATGTCTCGCCTGAGTGATAAGCTTGGTGCATTCGATGAGTGAAGTTGGTAGGCTTGCAAAGGAATGTAATGGAATGTTTAGTGCTAGGGTAGCTAAGGCATCTACCGCGGTGTTCTCGTTGCGTGGCACATGTTGTGCATCTATGGTTGCAAATTGCTTAAGTAGGATTTTTGCTTGATTGCAATAGGGTTCCAGGTGTGTAGCCTTGCAGGCGTAGACCTCGGTGATTTGATTCACAACTAGTTATGAATCTCCAAGGATTGCCAAATGTTGTATGCATAGTGCTCGGGCAGTTAAGAGGCCTTTGAGTAGCCCCTCATACTCTGCAACATTATTGGTGTAGGGGAACACAAAACGATAAGAAAATGAATGCATTTTCCCAGAGGGGAACGTGATGATGGTAGTGGCACTACCTCCTCACGTGATTGAGGCACCGTTGAAGTGTAAAGTGGCTTTGAGGTGCGATGAGACAATGTTGATATTGCTAACGTGTTCGTCCGGGAATTTGGGGTCCATGGTTGCCTGGTCGTCAATGGGCGAGGCTGTGAGTTGGGTTGCTATGGCATGACCCTTCATCGATGATTGACTTACATAGTGTAAATCGAAATCTGCGGTTATTGCCTTCCATTGGGCTATCCTGCTACTTTCATATAGGTTGTTAGTGATAGCCTAGAGTATGTTGCTTTTGCAAATATTTTAGTCATACTACAAAATAGGTAATACCTCTACTTTTTTATTGTAAAAACTAAGGCAAGGCAATTCCTCTCTACTTCGTTGTACTTCGCTTCATGCACTATTAGTGCATGGCTTAGATAATACACTAGTATCTCAGAACCGTTGTCTCATTTTTGACATAGCAGTTCTATGATGGATGTGTTAGAGGTGGCAAGGTAGATGAAGAAGGGTTTATCCCTTTGTGGTAGATGCATAGTTGGGAGGTGTAAAAGCTCCTCCTTTAGGTCATCGAAGGCCTATTGACACTGGGTTGTCCATTCGAAGTTAACCCCCTTCTTTAGAAGATGTTGCATGGGGTGTAACTTGTCAGTCAACCTTGCTATAAACCTTCGAATGAATTGCACCCTAACTTGCAAACCACGTAACTCCTTAAGGTTTGTAGCAGGTGCTAGGTTGACGATGGCCTTGACTTTGTCAGGGTCCACCCGTATTCCAGCCTCTGATACCATGAACCCTAACATGCACACGATTTTCACCCCGAAGATGCACTTCTTAGGATTAAGGCCTAAGTCGTGCATTTGACAGCACTTGAGGATGATCCCTAGATTGCATGGGTGATCAGCTACCTCCTTGGACTTGACTGCTATATCATCCATGTAGTTGTTTAATGTTTCTAGGATGTAGTCGCTGAAGATGTAGGTCATGGCTCGCTAGTAGGTTGCTCCAACATTCTTAAGCCTAAAAGGCATCATGGTGTAGCAGAAGGTCCCCCATGGGGTCATGAAGGTTGTTATCAACTAATGCTTTGGGTTAATGTAGATTTGGTTGTATCCAGGGAAACCATCCATGAAGGATAGCAGAGCATGACCAGTCGTGGTGTCGATCAACTGATTGATGCTTGGAAGTGGAAAGTCATCCTTGATCATTGCCTTGTTCAAGTCCTAGAAGTCTATACAGATTTGTATACCTCTCGTTTTCTTCAAAACCACAATGATGTTTAACACCCATTCCAAGTAGTCAACCACGTAGATGAAACCAGCTTAGTATAGCTTGGTGATCTCATCCCTCATGGCTAGTGTAATTTCTGGCTTAACTTTGTGATCCCTCTGCTTGATTGCCTTCATGCATGGGTATAGGATGATATTGTGTTGTATCAGCTGTAGATCTAGACCCAGCATGTCGCTATATGACCATGCAAAGACATTGATGTTGTCTTGCATAATCTTGGCTACGTTGTTGTGCATTTGTGTGTCTAGGAGGAAGCTGAGTTTTAATGTTTTTGTCTTCCCTTTAGATGTGGTCATAGGTGTCTCGATGAGAGGGTCCTTGGTTACATCCCTAGCCTCTAAGTCTAAGTCTTGGACTAGATGCTCGGGCCACTCTAGGGATGCTTCTAAGGCTGCTATAGTGCTAGCTGTGGTTGATCCCTAGTCAATCAGGTTGGGGTTCAACTATCTTGTGAGCTTACCATGTGGCCCTGCTAACGTTAAGGGCATGGAGAGGTCGCGATGGATTTCCATCTCTTACTCAACCTGTCAACACAAGATGAAAGCCTAGTTAAGAGGCACATGTTGGCAGAGATTATGTATAATAAAAATTTGCAAAACAATGACAAAATGCAACTTGTGAAGTGTGATGATATAAAGATTAAAAGTTTGCTAGTTTAAGGTCATGGCGGATCACCAAGGCATAAGAGTGTAGAACCACTGAAGATGTAAAAATATCAATGAAAAAGTGTGAAACTGTCAATATGCAAATGCCAAGCTACCAGCTTAGTATCATTGCGGACTGTCAAATTGTAACGTGCAAGATTGTAACATGCAAAATGGTAGTATGCAAAACGAGAAATTGCAGGTATGAGAAATGCAAAACTGTTAATGCGAAAATGCGAATTATTGACATGAAACACACGAAATAGCTAGAACTTGTGAAACCACCAATGTGAAAGTGAAAAATTGCTAGAAGATGCAAAACTGCCCATGTAAGAGTGTGGAATTGCTAGTTTAACATCATTGTGGACTGTGAACATAACAGATTGAAACTGCTAGTTTAAGGTCTTTTCGGACCCGTAACAAAAATAAATATATTTTTTTAATTTTTGGAAAGTAAAAAGTTGGCTTGAAGCATGTCAAGGCTTTTAATGTCAATAGTGCTACAATGTCGCGGCGAGCATGCTACGTTGTACGGTGCACTCTGCATTAATCGGAGAGAGAGAGAGTGGCAAGTTTCCCTTTCTTACCATTACAGCCATAAATAAGGGTTAAACCCTAGTAATTTTTCCATTCTCACCATAAGAGTGTAGAGCCCACATCGGAGCAAAAGGCAATTTTGGAGAGCGAAGCAATTGTGCTAACAACTAGCAAGACATTTCTTTCCATAGCGAAGAGGGGAAATCTGCAAGTAGGATAATGGCTCCTAAGAAGGAACGTAGTCATCTGGTGCTTGCAAAGGTTGAGGAGGTGAAGAAAACCCTAGGGCATGTGACACAAGTACATGTCACGGCACAGAAGGACACGCCGTTGACCCGATAGGTTACTATGCTTCCTCTGTTTTTTCGCAATCCTGTTATCGTTTTGTATTTTCTGCTTTCATTATGTATCCTAGTCTCAATCATCTGCATTTTCTGTCATCATATCATTTTGGCCTTTGCATTGCCACTATCACCGTTTTAGTAGTGGTAGATGCATAAATGTTACACCATAGTTGCATGCAAGGTTGCTTAAGCTACCACCGCTATGGTTGTCATAACTGTGAGGGCTTAGATAGTTTAAGTTACTTGGCCTTCAAATGGTGTAATGTAGAACCCTCAGGAGGGCTGGGCCATGTGATGCGACACTACAACACATGTTTTGGTAGGGCATGTTATTAATTTTTCTATTGCTACGCTCGGCTATTTTTTCTACGCTAGCACTTTCATGTTCTTGCTATGCTATGCGTAGGAAGAGGGTTATGCTATGCTATATGCATGAATTGCTAGGTGTTGCTACATTGCCTGTGTATTGCCCTTAGACATGATGCTAACACTTGCTAGTTGGGTTGTGCAGGGTGGGGCTAAGGCCCAGGCTAATTATTTTAGAAATTAAAGGGGTCTTGTGTCATGTGAGCAGACCTATGGCTAATGCTTCTCCTCCCTAGATACGTATGGGAGAGCAGGAGATCTGGTTTAGGAAAGGGGCACAGGACTTCCTACGATTCCTCCTCGACCACTTCAGTGTGATCATTTGTTCATCCCTAGAGGATGAGGAGGTAGCCAGCATAACAAAAGCCATTTTGACTAGGGCAAGTCGAGGCATTTTGAGGTTTCTGACAGATAGAGCAATCACTAGCAGGTAGGGAGAAGGATCTAGTCAGCGCCCAATAGGGTTAAGGAACTTGGCCTAGATCTGGGAGATTCCTAAGTACAACTACTACCACTATTTCAACACACTATTCATCTCACGTTTTATGACGACGTGCTTCTAGAACCCTCAGGGAACTGTCTACTGTGCCAGTGGGTGAGTTTTGCAACCTTGTTCTGCTGTATTTGTGCAACATTGGCCATAGTGGCCTAATGCTAATAGTATGCATTTGTTACCAAGTTCTTCATCAATGAGGATGGGGTTCACGACCTACTGGGTCTATTGGCTACAACATAGATATCCCTATAGGAGTTCTCTTCTACTGAGAATCTACGGGCGGGTGTGATTGGTTAATGTAGGGGTGAATACCACACCTACCCAGGCGTGTTTTCTATTCCCTACAATTAGTGTAAGAGGTAGGGTTGGTTGGATGAGGAGTGGGTAGAACTCTTCAAACTGTCATGGTTGAATAAGTTTTGGTTGAACTCCCATAGTTCCCACTACCATACTGACCTAGTAGGCCAAACAGTAAGTGCCACATGCTTAAGTGTCTTTGCAATTTTTGAATTCTTTGTGTTTTTTGCTAAACGTTTTTGTGAAACTATTGCAGGGGCACGGAAGCCTCAGGAGGTGACGATGGTAACCACTAAGAGACAGGGGCAAATATCTAATTCAAGTATGGAAAAGTAGAGATGAGCCAGCATTGGCTAAACAATGCGGCCTCAGACTCCCTGGTCCAGAACATCGAAAAGGTGGGGCTAATGGATCTATTCCTGGCCCCAAATCCAAACGTTCCTACAACCGAGATGCTCTCCCTCATCGAATCCTTTTCCAAAAAGGTGAGCCGCTTCCACTTGCGCATGCATGGTGTACGGGTTGTCATTGAAATCAATGACCAACTGTTCGTGGATTTGTTCGATGTCCCTGCCAAAGGTGTCCTCAAAGGGTCAAAGTCCAAGATGGAGTTGATCCTTCAGAAGAAGGACATACAGGAGTGGTTAGGGCTTAACAAGGAGTGAAAGGGGCTCCCTATGAAGAAGCTCAAGGAAGGACCCGCTAAGGGGGTTTACCCTATTTTTTGTGCTCGCACATTCCCCCAACTGCTCACCCAGGGAAAGGTCCTGAGGATTGAGTAGGCCTAGGTAATGCGTGAGGTTATGGAAGAGGGGGCTCATTACATCTGGGCTGAGTCTCTATGTAAAGGCTTGTAGACTGAAATCTTGGGGCATCGTAAGAAAATGGAGTCCTGTTCCAACATCCATTATGCCTTTTACATAGCCTGCCTTATGCATTTCACAAAGTTCTTGGTGGTTCAAGAGGATGGAGTCTGGGTCATGCAAAATCGTGACTAGATCTCCAGACCATGGATTCGCCAGATCCTTCAAATCACTCGAGCCCAAGATCCCCCAAAAATAATTAGGGAGTAATTTTTTGTAATGACTAAGGATCAGGTGGCCTACAACATTCATGGCCAGGACAACATAGGAGAGATGCCCCCTACCGTGGATGGTAGTGTGTCATGTGGTGAACATCTCATAGCTGAGACTGCAACCAGCAAGTTGTGGCAGAAGAGGCCTCCTCTAGCTAAGGAAACCCTTTGCATGGAGGAGGAGGAGGGGCAAAATTACAGCTTGAATTGTAGAGGATGCAACCCTCGATTGGTAAGCACTTTCATTTAATGCTTACTTTGCTATTGTCTGCTACACTAGGTGGCATAGCGTAGCGTAGCACTTGCCTTAGGCTAACTTGCTTTGAGCTAATGCAAATGCATTTCTGGACCACCAAAAGAAGAAGAGGAAGAAGAAGAAGGTGATGAAGAGGTGTCAACCCTTAAGATAAGGATGACAAATAAAGACATGGAAGCCCCAATCTCAGAGGGGAGAGCTCCGGTCAAAAGGAAAGGATCTCTTGTAGCTAAGGTAAGGACTCTCGTTATTAGGGAGAATCCTCCTACTAGTGAAGAGAAACCTTCCTTGAATAAAAAAGATCTTGGTCTCCTTAAAGGAAAAGCACTAGTGCATGAAGAGGACTGCTCAACTCAAATGGGACCCGACACAACCTTTGAAGATCGGCACTGTGTCCAAATTCCCACCTGAAGTGACCAAGGTATCTCATTGCACATATGATGAGGTTTGCAAATGCACTTTGCACTCGGCACGCTCCCTGTGGGAGTACAAGCGTGTTAACTAGGACCTATGGAAACAAGTCCAGAAGGCTGAGTAAAGAGAGGTTGACCTGAGGACCGAGGTGGAGGGTCTCAAGTTGAGAAACAAGTTTCTCATAGCCCGTGACACTAACAATAAGGACTGACACACGGTTGTGATAGACCATGCTAGATTTTGTATAGTTGTGCATCAGAATGTCAATGCCACCCATGAACTAATAGAATAATAGATGCATATGGACCTGCTAGACCAAAAGTGTCAGGATTTAAAAGACTTCAATGCCAAGGTTTACGAATGAGGGCAGTCCTAGAGAAATCATAAACATATGTATAAACGGAAAAATGCCACCCATTGTAAGTTATACGAAGTCGCTGCTATGGAGGCATTTATGTATGAAGCATTTTTAAATGCTATTGATGCTTCTAAGGCCTACACCAAGTTCAAAGAGTAGGTCAAGGTTACAAAATCTCCTGACTAGAAAGTGGTCCTTCCCACAGGAGAGACCACAACCATCTCCTTTTCTCTAGGACCACCAAGGTGGACAACCACCAAAAGGGAGAGAGCTGCTGCAGCAGATGCTAAACCAGGCAAAAGGCGTTGGGAGGAGATCATGGTAGAGGAGGTCTGACACTACCTCGGCCTCGGTTTAAACCAGATAACCTTTGAGACAAACATGGGTCCTTCTCAGGTTAGTTGCTTTTTGCTGTGTTAATGCTTATGCTCTATTGTAGTTTTTGTTTTTTGCCCTAGCTGACGACTTCACCCCTATGATGTAGGCAACAGGTGAGGGCGTAGCGCCCATAGAAGGAGGGAATGAAGAGTCGATAAAGGACAACGTAGGGGAAGGTGATGCACAAGGAAATGATGCAGGAACGGAAGGCAAAGATGATGTGAACAGAAATGATCCATGACAGCATGGGATTTCCTTTTTGGAATTTTGAATTTTTGTGTAACAAATTTTGCAAAAATTGTTTAAAAGAAAATAGTTTTGAATAAACAAAAGAGGATTTTGTGATACAGAAATTGATTCTACGCTAACTTGCACCTTGCATAAGTGCTGCGTTTTGTATAAAATGTTCATGCTTTCATGTGCTAGTTTTAGGCCATTTCGAGCCATTGCAAGTTCTAGGCCATTTCGGGCCATTGTTTAATATGCAAAAGGGATGATGCGTTAACAACTTGAACAATGGCTAACTGGTAACTTATGCTAGTTTTAGGCTGTTTCAGGCCATAGTGTAGCATTGCTAATTTTGCACGAGGATGGTGCATGGGCAGGAAGCGGTGGGTTACTACGCTAGGCATAGCTACTTCTTGACCCAACGTGGATTGAGTGAAACATAAGGACGATACATAAATGCACATTGCTAGTTTTAGGCCCTTTCGATCCATTGCACATTGCTAGTTTTAGGTCGTTTCAAGCCATTGCGTAGAAGCATATGAGTGGTGCATGGGTAGGAAGCAATGGGGTTGCTATGCTAGGTGTAGCTGCTTCTTGACCCAACATGGGTTGAGTGAGACATAAGGTCGAGGCGCTCTGCTAGGGCCTTCATCTACATCATTGCCCCTCACTTGGAAGGGTGACTTAGCCTATGCATTTTCGTTTCAAGGGTTGGCCTATTGAGCCAATCCCCCTACCAGATGGTCAGTGTAAACTGTGATAGGTGCTTTATTCTCAGAAGTTATGACCTCTAAGCTTTGTTCCATGCATATGTTATGGATTGATTGTGTTGCTGCTTGATCACCATGGATCATCACCTCTCTGCCTGCATAAGGCAAGTGGATCTCCTAGTGTATGGGTGAGGAGACAATCCTAAGTTGTGCTAACCACAATCTCCCCAAGATTAGGTTAAACCCGAGCATTTTCTCGACCATGATGAATGTTGCGCTTGTGGGGAATTGGTCCTTGGCTATGAAGTCTATGTGAACTATGCCCTTCACCACAACCCATGCCCCATTGAACAACCTCAGGCATGATGTCATTGTGGGCTTGATCTAGTCGACCAAGTCCAACTTGTCCACAATAGGAAAGGGGATGATGTTCATAGTAGACCCATCATCAACATGTACCCTTCAGATCCAATGTTGGCCGACCTGAATTGTGATGAAAATCGATGTCATAGTTACTTGACCCCTCTTAGGATCTTCCCTAATGGTGTCATCCTGGAAGGTTAGTTGAGGCTGTTCTGGTTCTGTAGGTGCAGAGAGAAGCATGACTGAGTTGATCACTTCTTCCTCCGCTGGCATGTCTTTGTTGACTAGAGTCGTTGTCAATATGCATATCAGAGCCTCGCAGTGTGGGATAGATGTCATGATTGAAACACCACAAAAATTTCAAGCTTGGTACTTGTCCGACAAGAAGTAGGTCCCTGGGACCCACGAACAACCACGGCTACACTTGGTGTCGCACATTGCAACTTTGGGGATTAAAAGGCTTAATTTTCACTAAGTGTGCAGTACCAACGTATACGCCTGACATCCACAGTGTATATGGCAAGTGTATACGCCTGACATCAACAGCGTATACGCCTAGCGTAGACGTCCAACTTACATGCCCGACGTACACTTTACATGTACGCTCGATGGGTACGGCAAATGTTTATGCCGGACATGGAGTCTCCAAGATAGAATGAAGATAGCACCGAAAAGCAAGAATTGAAGCAAGTCGACGATCATCAGCATATATGCCTGTTGTATACGCCCAGCCATTATCGGTGTATACATCTGGCGTATACGCCCAGCGCCCACAGCATCTACGCCCAGCACATCTAGCGTATACGCCCAGAGTCTACGCCCACCTGATATAGTGTATACGCCCAGCGTATACGCTCAGCAAATGTAATATGTTGTACACTTGTAAATCTTACACCCTTTTATGCCCGGTCAAAGTCCACGTGTCGCCCAACCCGAGTCTAGCGTAACAACCGGTATAAAAACCCCACATTTCCACTTGTACAATGATAGTTGGCAAAAATCCCAGAGCATACCAGAGAACATTTACGCTATGCACCAGAGCTAAAACCCCTTTTACACTAGATAGTCTTGTACGTTGGGCACACAGTCTCTATGCTCTGCCTACAGTCTGAACCAGCTGAGTCATCCCTGCATCCACCGGGGCTTTTCGTCCGCCTTGTGTTCCATCACAACTACGTTAGACCGGTGCACTGTACTCTCATTCTATAATATCATTGTTCACAGTTTACGTTGATTGCTTACATGTGTTTTATTTACGCTCGTTTACGTTTACGCTCTGTTCACATCTGTTACATTGTTTACGCTCTCGTTTACGTCCATTACGTCGTTTACACGTAACCCAACGTATAGCAACTTCGGCATACGTTCGGGGAAATCCTTGTCTAATCCGCATGTGGATCACCCAAGGTACTCTACCTTCGTGCATTCCAGCTCACCCTCAGGTGAAGGTAGGGTCTTCTGTGCGCATCCTGCAATCCCACGGTCTTTGTTTCCTTCCAGCCGAAGATCGACGATTTTAGGCGGTACAGAAATTGGCACTAGAAGGAGGGCCTCCTAAAACCCTTACCCGCAAACTTCCCAGAGTTTATGCTGCTGAGCATATACACCGCCAACTACACCCCACTTCCTACTGAAACCCTCCCAACGTCTACGTAGCCTAGCCTGAAAACTTAGCCTGCGAACTATCCAGCGTCTACGCTGTTTAGTGTTTATGCTGTCCCTATTAAAACATAACCAGAAAACCATACACTGTCTATTTTTACTCTGAGCCCTATTTTATGCTATACACTATTTTACGCTGAGCCTTTTTTTATGTTGTACACTATTTTACGTTGTACACTATTTTACGCTGAGCCTTGTCTTACATTGTTTTATGCTCTATCCTATTTTACGCTTCATCCCGAAGCTGTGTACGCTGCCTAGCGTATACACTGCACCCCAAAGCTGTATACGCTACCTAGCGTATACGCTGCACTCCTTACGCTGTATACGTTGTCTACGCTGACGCTATATGCTGAACGTTGAAGCGTATACGCTGCACTTTGTCACCTAGTTTACGCTATGCCAAGTACACTAATCTCGATCCTCTACCCCGTGTCATACCCTTAACAATTCATCATGAACCCCGCGAACACCACCGCTGCAACAGCTCAAGTAACCGACCTCGTAGACACCGTGGCTATCCAACAGCCTATCACGCAACACCCAGGAGTACAACCCACCACGAGGCCCCGCCGGTCCCTAAGGTTGCAAGGGAGAGACCTGGCCTCCAACATTATAACCCAGGATCAGTATAATTTCATATGCATTAAGATACAAGCTGGCCTGGCTGTAGACTGAGCCGAACTGAAGGTAAAGAGGCAGTTCGAACTCTTTTACAGAGGGGGATGCAAGTTCATCCCTTCACCGTATGACGTAATCCATGTTCCGGAGTAGTATTCGGAGCTTGTCACGTAGCTCCTCTTGCAAAGGAGACACTCATTGGATCAACCTGAGTTAGAGCCCCAACTAGAGGAAGAGGACGAATTTGCCGCTCAATCCGAACAAGAGGATTCTTACCACACTTTGAGCTTGCAAGCACACGTTAACCCCATTTTTCATCTCGATACAAGGGAAATCATGCCCCTCCAGCATCTTAGGTTCACTCATGCCCAAGCACCACCACCAGAAACATCAGCACTAGTGCACATTCCTCCCCCGAGTGACCCCCCAACCTAACACCTTCCGTCTCGCAATCATACCCGCTGCAACGGCAGGCCCATCCTCACAAGCACCACCCCCTCACGATAGCGTGGGAGTGACATTTCCACCCTGAGTGATAGGGATGTCACACGTAATACCAGCCTCCACATCCACCCACTACATCCCTCACGTTCAAACCCATGTAGCCCCCTCAACCGTCGTAACCCAACAAGGGGCCCCTTCGCACAATGTGGCCGGGCAATGGCCAGCGATGGGTGTGCTATCACACCAACCCGCTCACCACAATGTGCCATCTCACACATTTCCACATGTTAACGTTCCCCAAATACGACCACAACCACAGCAGAAACAACCCCCTTCATATAATGTATCATCCTTAGCGCCACATGATGTTCACCTTCCGCAAACACAACCGCCGACCGTGCAACTTTCGGCCTTTCAACCCACCATCCAACAGTCTAACTTATACAGTATACCACAACCACAAGTTGCCTTGTCACCTAGTTCCCAAGATTGGGCAGATGCCAAGAAACTGATGCAAGAATTAACTGACGAGGTAAAATGCCTCAAAACAGCCGTCGATGGGGAGTTGAAGGTAGTGGACTTCTACCAAGATGACCCCATCAGCTCATCTATCCCACCCTTAACCTTGCCCAAAGGTGTCTCCTTACCAACATTAACCAAATACAATAGGGAGACAGACCCCAACGAACACTTGATAACATTTAGGTTAGAATGCGCGCTTCTCCAGGCATGGTCCCATGCCATCCTCCGAGTGTTCCCCATGTCCCTCGTGATGAGAGCACTTGATTGGTACCAGGCTCTGCCAAGGAATTCCATCTTCTCCTTGGAAGACTTATTACACTAGTTTGTGACTAGGTTCAAGTCTAACTTGAAACCTGAGGCCACACTGGACAGCCTCATACAGGTCAAGCAAGAACTGCTTGAACCTGTATAGAAATTCATTCAGAGATGGAGTGCCACCCTCAACGAGTTGCACGAGCCGATCTCCCAAACATACTTGCTCACAATTCTCAACGGAGCTGTTAACAATTTCTTTAAATCCAAGCTGTATTACCTTAACACGCATAATCTTAACCAGGCTTTTGTACAAATTAAGAATATAGAGGAAGCAGCCCAAAACAACCACGACCCTGCATACTTGGCCTTCAGGAATCAACACACTAAAAAAGATAAAGAGAACGCTAAGACAACCATAGCAGCAATAGCAGGTGCGCAACAAGCAAACATAACACACCAAAATAAACCACCCGCAACCCCTACTAACTACAATAAACCAGTTCCCACAGCCACGCCAGAATCATCATCATCGCAAAACCCAACAACGAACCGTACGCGAAACTTCTAGAGGAAAGAACCCTCTCAATATACGCCTCTGCCAATGAAGCCCTCCCAGCTTTTCGATCAACTCCTGAAGGCTGGGTTGATGAAACATAAACAGTTGTCCAAGTTTAGCAACGCCGGATGAGCCTCCCATACCCAAAGGCTTCAGAATGGATTGCTTTTGCAACTACCATCAATGAAACGGGCACGACATGGATTACTGTTTCACTTTGAAACAGGATATTCAGCGAATGATCAATGAAGGCCAAATCACTTTTGATGAGGCCAATCCGGTCCAACCGCAGAATCAAGATATGGGGGTGTACAAAGACCCCCTGAACACCAAAGAGGCGCCATACATCGTTAATACAATCTACCTTGATGATGATTCCGAAGCACCCAACATTAACACTGTCTATCCCCAATATAAATAGGAAACACCTAATAGGCCGTTCGTAGTTCAGATTCCCCCCGCTGTGTCCACGCCCACGCCTAACACCATGACACATGACAAACCATATGTGGTGCATGTCCCTCCCGATATCCCCTCAAACGCATCAACCCCTTCTACTCGGTCTGCCCCTTTCATAGTCCTAGTACCACCAGCGGTCGCAACGGTGGAGGTCCAACCTTTGCCGAAACCAACCCCATATGTCATTAGGATACCCGAAAATCCTAATGATTACCAAGCCTCCACCTCGCAAACGCAAGGCAAACCCAGCCCCTACGTCGTTAGGGTACCTGGCCAACCTTCCACTCAATCACATCTGACTGTCCAACCGCAATCTCGCCCACCTCTGTATGTGGTGCGAATCCCAGGGTAGCCTGAGGCTCCAAGACCAGCGCCACCTCCACGCCACACACGAGAATGCCTAGCAGATAGGCTTACACGTGAACGTGTGGAGAAGGAATGCCAACGGTTAGCTCTGGGGCCACCTAAGCCAATTCCACTTAACTCTGTGCCTATGTCGTCACCTAACAACCAATCAGACGCATGTAATGAAGGTGAATCATCTGAAAAACATGAACCGCTTAAAACGACAGCTTCGAACAAAAATGGCAAACCAAAAAAACATGAAATAAAACTATTAGGCCCAATGGACCCAGTTATCATTGATAAAAATGCCCCAAACAGTAGAGATTTAGCAATGGCCTTGACACAAGTCACCCAAGCATTAAAGCAAAAGAACACTTCGTTGAGCTTGTATAACTTGGTGCTAACATCCCAAACACATCGAGAAGCTCTAGTACGCATGTTAACGTCGATCCCGGTAAGCGAGGACTTGCCCCCGAACGAACCCGCCATCCATGCGGTAATGTACTCATCTCACGGGACCACTCCTAAACCCTTGAGCTTCCATGATGACAACATTAATGTGGACAAGAAAACACAGGAAATAACAACAGCCCCCATGTTCATAACGATACGCATAGACCAATTCAGAATACATAGGGTCCACGTAGATGATGGAGCTGTCACAAACATAGTACCGTATCCCATCATAGAACAACTAGGGCTCACTGAATTAATCAAACCAACCGCAACCACATGTTTAAAATCATTCAGTGGGTCACGCGTAATAGTCAAAGGCACAGTGACCTTAGACTTCATAGCAGGGGATCAATTCCCCACATCCACTGACTTCTTGGTTGTCGATGAAATGCCAGGATTTAACTTAATATTAGGGAGACCCTGGTTGGCCCAACTAAAAGCAGTCTCCTCCCCTATACACCAAGAGATCCACCTGCCTTATGAAGGCGTTGAAATCATCATACATGGGGAGGCTGCTACGCCCATTATTTCATCACACGTAGACATGGACCAAGGTTCAGAAGTCGAGCTCGAAGAGCCTAAAAGAAACGCTGAAAATGCACAATAACTGGTAAGTGGTAAATCTTTGAACATGAAACAAGATTCACCTAAAGTGGAAACACCTATGTCCGACATCATACATACACCATCTCAATTAGAAAATAACACCGAACCCCTGCCAACTATCGAAACATCTGAAAACACTGACATGGAAGACATTCCATCAGACGTCCCTTGGGCTGAATTACCATTCAATGTGATCAGCGAAGGGGACGCTGAATATAGAATCATACCTGTTAACCCATTGCCTAACATTAAAAGGAAGAAAATTAAAAAACTATTACAATAATATCAGCACACCACAGTCTGAAATGACGTTAAACTATAACATGTCCGAAACGACGTTAAACTACAATTCGTCTGAAATGACAATAAACTACGATAAATCGAAAAACAAGAAAAAATTTTTAAACTACACTCCCTGTCTGAGATGACGCTAAACTATCATGTCCGCAAAGACTTAAAACTAGCCACGATCAGCAATGATCAGTCAACAGAAAAAAAATCTGCCCGTATCATTCGAAGTATCCCTCATTTACGACTGGGGCCTGAAAAGGCCTTAAACTAGCTCGTGCGTGCATACTTTGTTTTCCTTCTTTGTTCGGTAGTTACAATTACATCTCTGCATTACATTTAAAACAAAGAAAAAACAAGCCAAAACATTTTTCATTTCCGTGTCAAGTTTACAATTAAATTCAAAATCAACAAAAAATTTTCTTACATGCAATGTTGAACAATTACAAGTGTCAACTATTTTCGTCCATCGCAAAATTTTCAAGTTACAATTTTTGTATCAGTCTGAATCAAAAAACACCAAAAACTTAAAAATTAAAAAGCTTAAGCATCCGGGACAGGAGGATCATCCCCTTTAGATCCACCAGCATCAAGGGCTCCTGCTCCACTGGGGCCAGCTTCTTGAGCGTCATTGCCACCTTCATCCTGAAAATACCAAAAAGAACAACCAACATAAGAAGCTGATGTCAAAGTTTTAAATATTATTTAGTAAATTAACTTCATAAGGGCGAAACATTTACCATAGGAGATACCCCTAAGCCGAATCCCAGCCGACGAAGGATTTCTTCTTCTGAAACGTTGGCCCAATCTGTCCCATCCAGGCCTAAGTCAACGTCTGCCAAAGTCTTTCCTTTGTCGATAGCTGACTAGGTAGGACGTTTTAGAGGGAACTCGCCCACCAACACTTCCCCAGAAGCAGTTGTGATCACCCTTGTAGGCGACTCCATTTCTATAGTTGTATTTTGAGCAAAAGTATCGAAAGTAGAATGCAAACCCAAACCCTCCACAAACATCTCTAGTTGGCGCTTCTCAATAGACACCTCTTTTAACGACTTCTTGTAGTAATGTTTGTAATTTTTCTCATCCTGACCCCACTTACGAACCTTGGAAGTGAAGGCTTTCCAATCTTGATATTTAAGGTTCAGGAGATCAATTTGGGCTTGGCGCTCTACCATTCTCCGAGTCAGCGACGCATGACGATTCAGTAGGTTCCAATATCTAGTGTACGTAACCTCGGACGTTCGCCAGGAGCGATCACCGCTTAGCTTAGCAGCAGCGAACTCGTACCGAGCCTTCAGATCATCATGTTCCACTGACAACTCAGAGACTTCCCTTTCTTTTAACTAAATCTATAGCCACAACTGCTCAATGGAACGCCTACAAGTCCATAACGACTTAGCGTTGTGCACAAAGCCTTCTGCAACTCAATCGTAAATAGGCCTTGGCACCTATTCCACTTCTAGGGAAAGTGTGGTTAAACTTTCTATGCTAACACTTTCAGAGGGATCCCATCTCAATTGAGCGCCTACCCACGCGGAAAATATGAATGTTAGGACAATATAAACAAGATGTGAAATTCCAAACCTCTAAATGATTTATACCTATGTCAGGGTGGGCTTCCTGGATCCGTTCAACAACTTCCTCCGCGAGTCCAGCTACAAAATCCATCTTACTTGGCATTTCTGACCAAGTAAATGGCTCATGGGTGCAAGAACTAACCTCAGCGGTCCTCTCCGGGGGAACCATCTTCATCGGTACATCTAACCGCACCGTCCTAGTTTCGCTGCCTTCATCTGAACAGGATAAAAGCATAAAAATAAAATACCATAGGAATGACAATTGGTTAGGCAATTCAAAATGAAATAATGTACCATGATCCTTGTCATCCTCTAGGGGGTCACCCAAGTCCAGATTTTCCTTAAGGAAGCTACTGAACATTTGGTTAACAGCGTCCTGATCGTCCAACAGTGCGGTTTCAAAGGTATTTTCCTTTAACTCCGTTCCTCCACCCTGGCTCTTCTCCGTATGTTCCTCCTTGGTATTCTTCTCCATGTTGGTCTCCTCCTCCTCGGTGATAGTCTCTAAAGCCTACTTCTTCACTTTTTTAAAATTAAGCCAAAAAGATCAATGACGCGTAAGCGATTGATGTAAAGGTTGTAAACAAAATGAAAACGATAAAGCAATGAGCGGGCGAGCTCCGCTTACCAGGTATCTTGAAGCGTATGCACTTCACACGTGGCGAGTTCACATCGGAGGCTTC
>MNCI01002879.1:224653-246570 GCA_015680685.1 Gnetum montanum
CGCAATTGCACTATCTCCTTGTGCATGGCCGACAACAAAAATCGTGCCCAGTTATATCGCATGCCCGTTTCCAAGACAGTTCGCATGACACGAACAGCCTCAACCCTAAGACACTTCACCTGGGAAATGGTTTTAGGGAATACCTGTGCCCTGAATAGGGGATACAATTCGTTCACTTCCACAAGTTTTGCTTTCCCCTACATCAGGAATCCTTTGGCACCCTTGGCCATGCCTAACCAATCTTCCAACTCACGAACCTTCTGGAGCTCTTTATGAGCTCCGTCTAATACTACATTTAAGCCATCTGCTGGTACGCCAAATAATTTTGAAAAGAACTCGGGCGACAGATGAAAAACTACCTTCACATCCTTAATCCGGGTGCTGTAGTATGAGACAGACTCATTAAAAGAATCCACGCTCCCAATCATCTTCCCTATGGATACGTCAGGACTCGGGGTCATAAAGAGCTCCATGAGACCGGCATTACCTAGGCAACAAACGATGGACGGTGGAGCTTGTCTACACAACCACTTTTGAGCCTTAGTCACCTCCTCGAACTTCATCGACAAGGTAGTCTCAGTTCGTCCAGTTGTCACCGGATCCTCACTAGAAGGTGCATCAACTGTAAAAACAATTTAAAATGGTCATATTAGCGTAACTCCAAATAGTTGGACAAACCCGTTAACATATCGAGGAAATGTTATCATTTACCATTAGTGGTGGATTTAGAGGTGCTGCCAAAGTCACGAGGGAAGACTGGCCCGTTGTCCGACCAGTCTTCATGAAGCCACCCACGAGCTTTGCACATCGCAAACGCTCTAGAGAACTGCTTGTGAAAATGGATGATCACCCCCTTAGTTTGACCCAGAATGATTCCACAAAGGGTGGGGCCCATCATGAATGCCTCCAAGATAGTGCGAGCAAGAGCTAGTCCTTCATCCTCAATCAATGTCCCGTCCAGGTTGGTCTTCGGTCTATAAACAAACAAATGTCAAAACAAGAAACAAATGCTAAACAGTGAAAGGAAACAATAAACTTAAATATTCCTACCTGTCCACTCGGTACACTATGCCGGGAGGATTCTGGAATATTGTGTGCATGCGGGCAGCTATGAATAGAGTATTGTTGAGGTATTCTAACCCTCGCAGCAATAGTGCCCACACGCACGTTAATGGGCATGTAGACCGGGGCCCACGGGTAGAACCATCCTCATTAACCAGCGGCCCCTCGTCAATGTCTTCTATGAAGACCATGACACCCTCTGCAGCTCCTGGTAGCATTGCCTCAAGCACACTCCTTGCAATCACCTCGCTAAAGTTCAACCAGATGGCCACCTCGAAATTATCCAACAAGAAGGCCAAAAATCCACATGCACCTTCCCTGAACCAAACCCCGTTGTTATCCATGGTTAGATCTGGGGGAAGCTCCCCAGCCTCAACGGGGCCAACCCATGTTAACACCCTGACAAGCTCAACAACAAGGAGGAAGCGTTTACTGTCCCTGCAAGCAATCAAGATGCCACGATGAATTAGCCATGGTTCAAAATAGAGCAAAAAGAGAGAGTTTACATCATGAACCGACACTTAAAATCTAAAAATTTGCTAACTATCTGCACTTAGCGTATACGCCCCATAGACCAGTGCATACACCAATGTAATTGTTTACACTTAGCATAATACGTTGCTTAACTCAGCGTATACACCAACAATGAACTATTTTACACTTAGCGTATACGCCGAAGAAACCCTCAGCGTATACGCCCAAGTTCGCTTCCAGTGTAAACAGTCTACGCCAGAAACATGAAAAAAAAGTCTACACTGTAAAGACACCTGCGCACATATAGTGTATACGCTGAACAAACCCTCAACGTATACACCGTCACAGTAAACAAGATTTACGTCGATAGAAAAACCAAATCACGCTGACAAAACTTCACGTATAGAGAACTCATGACATAATAGTGCAGGAAAATTACTTACGCTGACAAAACTGATTACGCCCTAACAGTCTACGCTAAACTAAATTCACGCTATGAAGTCACGCTCGGCGTATATGCCGAAAACCCTCTACCCTGCAAACCCTCTGCGCTCGACGTATACGCCGAGGCTGTCTACGCTGAAAAAGAGAAGCAAGGAAATAATAACAGAGGCAGGGATCAGAGCCTACCTGTGGGAAGTCACAGGCCATGACAGGATCCTTGGCCGGGGTAGGCACTGCAGCATGGCTTTAGTCTCCTCCACGAAGGTCAAGTCGGGACCCTTCCTACCCTAACCTTCCACTTCTTTTCCTTTGCCCATCTCGGCCTCCTTCACCCTGATTGCACGAGTTTACGCTGAAGAAGAAAACTGTCTACGCTAGCACCTGAAAATTCTACACTCTGCATCTACGCTGGGGTTGTGTCGGGCATCTACGCTAAGGGTTACTCTTCGATGTCTACGCTCACGAGCAAGTTTACGCTTACGCCATGTACAATCATCTACGCTCACGCTTTAGCAGTTTACGCTTACGCTTTAACAGTTTACACTCTGCCACTTACGCTCACGATTCAAAGTAAGAAACAAATGAAACTTCCCCCCTTTTCATAGTGCTCCAATGATGTTGCCCCCACCGCTTACACCACCACTGTTCCTTTTTTGCCATTTTGTGCCTTTTTGCTCATTTTTCGCTAAAATTTGCCTTGGAAAAATAATAAAAAAATATAAAAATATAAAAAATTGGAAACTACCACATCTTGGTGCCCCGTGGACCCCATTCTGGATGTTTATCACCTGGTAAGGTGTTAAATTGCCACCTACGGCCCGGTATGGCCTTAAACTGCCATCTTCCAATCCACTTACGCCCAACAAGGCGTTAGACTGCCACCTACGGCCCGGTATGGTCTTAAACTACCATCTTTCAATCCACTTACGCCTGGTAAGGCGTTAAACTGCCACCTACGGCCCGGTATGGCCTTAAACTGCCATCTTCCAATCCACTTATGCCTGGTAAGACGTTAAACTGCCACCTACGGCCCGGTATGGCCTTAAACTGCCATCACGACTATAAACTAATACCACAGCGAGTCCTGGGATCACGACTATAAACTAATACCACAGCGAGTCCTGGGATCATGACTATAAACTAATACCATAGCGAGTCCTGGGATCACGACTATAAACTGATACCACAGCGAGTCTTGGGACACCACAAAAATTTCGAGCTTGGTACTTGTCCGACAAGAAGTAGGTCCCTGGGACCCACGAACAACCACGGCTACACTTGGTGTCGCACATTGCAACTTTGGGTATCAAAAGGCTTAATTTTCACTAAGTGTGCAGTACCAACGTATACACCCGACATCCACAGCGTATACGCCCGACATCAATAGCGTATACGCCCAGCGTAGATGTCCAACTTACACGCTCGACATACACTTCACATGTATGCTCGGCAGGTACGGCAAATGTTTACACCCGACATGGAGTCTCCAAGACAGAATGAAGATAGCACCGAAGAGAAAGAATTGAAGCAAGTCAGCGACCATCAGCGTATATGCCCGGCGTATACGCCCAACCATTGTCAGCATATACATCTGGCGTATATGCCCAGCGCCCACAGCATCTACGCCCAGTACATCTAACGTATACGCCCAGTGTATACGCCCAGCGTCTACGCCCACCTGATACAGTGTATACGCCCAACGTATATGCTTAGCAGATGTAATATGTTGTACACTTGTAAATCTTACGCCCTTTTGTGCCCGATCAAAGTCCACGTGTCGCCCAACCCGAGTCTAGCGTAACAACCGGTATAAAAACCCCACATTTCCACTTGTACAAGGATGGTTGGAAAAAATCCCAAAGCATACCAGAGAACATTTACGCTGTGCACCAGAGCTAAAACACCTTTTACACTGGATAGTCCTGTACACTGGGCACACAGTCTCTATGCTTCGCCTACAGTCCGAACCAGCCGAGTCATCCCTGCATCCACCAGGGCTTTTCGTCAGCCTTGTGTTCCATCACAACTGCGTTAGACCGGTGCACTGTACTTTCATTCTGTAATATCATTGTTCACAGTTTACGCTAATTTCTTACATGTTTTTTATTTACGCTCATTTACGTTTATGCTCTGTTCGCATCTGTTATGTTTTTTACGCTCTCGTTTACATCCGTTACACCATTTACACATAACCCAGCATATAGCAACTTCGGCATACATTTGGGGAAATCCTTGTCTAATCCGCGTGTGGACCACCCAAGGTACTCTACCTTCGTGCATTCCAGCTCACCCTCAAGTGAAGGTAGGATCTTCTGTGCGTGTCCTGCGATCCCACGGTCTTTGTTTCCTTCCAGCCGGAGACCGACGATTTCAGGCAGTACAATGATTAGGTCGTACAAGCTCAATGTAGTGTTTTTTTGTTTTAGAGATTGTTTGACCTAAGTGAGGGCATCCAAAAGGTCTTGGCCACCCCCTTGTTTAGTGCTTTCCTCCTCTTCTATTTATCCTAGAAGATGAACTTCCTGAGGAGGGATGACTTCGGATTTGGGTTCAGACCCTTTTTGGCAGGGCAGCACAGACAGCATGGTCATGTTGACATTCATCTTTGGTGACAAAGGCATAGATGCAGTGGGTGAAGACATAGGCTTGGGGGTACCTTGGGTAGTACTTCCCTTCGACGTCTCACCCTCAAAGTGAACTTCTCGCCTTTTAGAATGAGAAGGTTGTTCAGTTGCATTGTGTGGGATGGGGGCTATCGAAATCGTTGACCCCCTAATGAAAAATGGAGCTAGAGGTTTTAATGGGTAGGACTGCGTGGCCCCACCAATAGGTGGTGCAAAGGTGGATGCCCATGGAGGGACTTTTAGGACGAATGGCTATTGCAAGCTTTGACCAGCCATTGGTGGTGCTGGTGCACTACGTTGAGGCACACAGACCACGAATGCTTGATAGGGTGGCCTAGGATCATTGTCAATGTCGATGGCATTGATGACTTAACCGACATTCCTGGGATTGAGGGGATCTATGTAGACATACATAGATTGGTTTTCAAGGCGTACTAGGTTGCTTTCGTCTAGCACCAGTTTCCCCTGGTTGATTAATATTTGGATGTCATCATGCAATGCCAAATAGTAATCCATGTTGTGACCACACTGTTGATGGTAGTCATAAAACCTGTCCAACCTTAAACCCTTAGGGACTGGAGGCTCATTAGGTAGGGCCAAAGAGGGGTTCCTAAGGAGCTCGTAGTAGCGTTGATGTCTCATGATTGCTTCTTTCGACATCTACTTGTGCTGAATGTATCCCACTACCAACAGTTGCTTCAGAAGTTCTAAAGGCTTGAGAGGCAATGGAGTGTACTTTGAGTGATCTTTGGGCTCAAATTTGGGTTTGGGTTGTCCAGATGTCTTAGGTGTAAGTATAGTAGGTTGCGGCACATGGCCCTGTTTGGGCATGAGGTTAGCTATGGGTACGGCCGATTTCTTACTATTCTTGCTACCATTGTGACTAGGTTTGGGCTTGGCCTCAATCGCCACAGTGTCCACTATGGTTGTTGGGGCCTTACCCTTTTCCTTATTTGCGAAGGTGTTTTTGTAGGTGATGTAAGCTGGGTCTTTGCTTGCCTCAACCACATCTTGTATGCTCTTAGTCTGAGCAAAAGCCTGACTAAGAGAGCGAAGAGCAAGGTAGTATAGTTTGGACTTGATGAATTCATTCACTGCACCCTTAAAGATGGCTAACAAGTGGGCCTCTACAATGGGCTCATGGATTTCGTTAAGGGTTGTGCTCTAACGCTAGATGAACTTTTGGATTGGCTCTAGAGGGTCTTGCTTCACACTCATTAGCTGATCCAGTGTGGTTTCTAGCTTCAAGTTATACTTGAAACGTGTCACAAAATCGGTCAGAAGCTCTTCAAGAGTTGAAATGGATGAGCATGGCAGTGTGTGATACCAATCCAGGGCTTTCCTAGCTAGGGACATGGCAATGTCAAAAACTCAGTCAGAAGCTCTTCAAGAGTCAAAATGGATGAGCATGGCAGTGTGTGATACCAATCCAAGGCTTTCCCAGCTAGGGACATGGCGAAGACATGAATGATTGTGTGCAGCCATTGTTGCAATAGCAAAGATTTGAACCTAAAGGTGACAAGATGTGCATGGATCTCCCTCTTCCTCGAACCTAAAGGAAGACAGGCCAAGATGTTGCCCACTATTGGGCTTCATGCAAATTAGGGGCCATCATGTTGTGGCATCCTTATGACAAACAATGGTTTAGGAGTTGTTGCGAGGCCAACTTATTGTGGCACCTTGATGACAAAAGTTTCCTTAGTGATTATTGTTGTTGCATCATGCTAGTTTAACATCTTAGCATATAGTTGGTGTGGGACCTTAACCACAAAGGGTGTTGTGGGTGCCTGAGGTGGTACTTTGATAATAAATTGGGGCCTCTTGCTTATGGAGGCTAAGGGAATCCTTACCTTGATAGGAGGCACACAAATCATAAATGGTTGTTGTGTAGGTTTAGACTTGCTACCTATGCTGATGGATTTTATGATGTAGGAGGTGTCATTTGCTTTGGATTAGCTCACTACAAAGCACAATAGTTGTCCATACGATGATCAAACAACTGGTGGTAATGATAGTATTGGTTCAGCTTAAAGTGTTGTGATACTAGGGGCTCGTTTGGTACTACTAAGGTGGGGTTCCTTAGTAGTTTGTAGTACCTATCATGTTTTTAATGAGCAATCTTTAATATGTGTTTGTAATGGATTCACCTAGCTTTTAGGAGTTGCTCTAGAAGTTCAAAGGATTCCATTAGTAGCAGTGTATACTTTGAGTGATCCTTACACTTAAAGTTGGGCCTTGGGGCAACCCCTGTGAATGTAGGTGAGTTGGCACCAAAGTTGGTGGCTTTGTGAGATGGCACCTTGGGTTGCTTAGAGATTGGACCCTAGTTGGCTGCTTTTGTACTTATGGCCACTACTTCCACTATTAAATTTTTCTTACATGCATGTTGGTTTCTGTAGGCCATATAGGCTAGGTCATTATTGGCTTGGGCTACCTATTCTATGCCTTTCATTTGGGCAAAGGCTTGGCTAAGAGACTTCAAGGCCAAGTAATATAATTTGAACTTTATGAATTCATTCACTACATCCTTGAAGATGGCTAGTAGGTGCATCTTTGATAGGGGTTCACACATTTCACTCAATGTGGTGTTCCAGCATTGGAGGAATTTAGGCACAAGCTCTAAGGGCCCTTGCTTGACCTACATGAGTTGGTCTAGGGTTGCTTCAAGATTTAGGTTATACCTGAAGCATGTCACAAACTGGGTTATCAGCTCCTCCAAAGAAGAGATTGACACCTTGTGTAGCATGTAATACCCATCTAAGGCCTTGCCAATGAGTGACATGGGGAACACATGCATGATGGCATGTGGCCAAGCTTGAAGGAGTAGGCACTTAGATCAAAATGTGGTCAAGTGTGCGTTGGGGTTCCCTTTACCATTACACTTGATGATTTGAGGTAGCTAGACCCTTGTTGGAAGAGTCAAGGATGGGACTGTACGACTTATGGAATCATCTCGGTAGAAGTCCACCATCTTGACAATTTCAAAGGAGGTAAATTTATGTTGGATGATTTCCTCCATCAAACTTTGGATCAAGTGGAATGCTTGATCCAAGCTTGGGGATGTGCCAACCAGTTGTATTCATTGGGATTGTGTTGGTTGTATAGCATAGGGTTGGATTGTTGGTTACAAAGTTTGCCAATTTAATGTCATAGTAGATAGTCATTGCTAGTTTAATGTCATAGCAGATGATCATTTTCAATTTAACATCATAGCAAATGGGTGCTACTAGTTTAACATCGTAGTAAATAGGCATTGCTAGTTTAACATTGTAGCGGATGGGTTCAGTTGATGTGTTGGGTGAGCAATGGGCATGATGATTGAAATAGGTCATACACGAGTGGGTTGGATGGACACTGCGAGCACCAATGAGACTTAGCAAAATGTAGGATGCTTGAATTGTCTAGGCCTAGGAGGTGGCCCCTATGTGAGCATAGGGTTGTGAAAATGCAATAGTTGCTTACAAAGAAGGCTAAACTAGCTTGGTCACCATCTTGAAGAGGACAGGTGGACTGAACCGAGAAGGGACATACTAGGGAGTGATTGTTGGAAGATAGTGTAGAGGGGGATCTCACATTGAAAGCAACCCTTAAACTCATCTTCTTCCTCTTCTAAGGCTTCTTTGTAGGTTGTCCCTGCATCATGCTCATTTACATAGATAAGTTGGAACAACAGTTGATGGTAGGATTCCATGAGTGGAATTATGTCAAACAAGGAGGGGTTGTACTCCCATTCATCTGAATGGACTTCTTCGTAGTCTTTTTTTTCCTCCAAGTCAAGGAAATCTAGTGGTAATCTTGCTTGGATTTTGGCACAAACAAAATTGTATTATTTGTGTCTTAATGTGGAACGCTTTGCGTGGATCATGATGTCAAATGTGTTAGATATTGACATGGAAGGTTGATCTATATTCATGTTCATAGATCAAGTTGTGAGAGTTTCTATTTGCAAAAAATGGCTAACTATGAAAACTACAGAAAAATGACTAAGTCTACTAGTAGCAAAAAAATGGCTAAAAATGTAGAAAAATAGATAAGTGTAAGAATGCAAAAAAATGGCTAAGTATGAAAACTGCAAAAAATTGATTAAGCGTAAAACTATAGAAAATTTGACTAAGTATAAAAATGTAGAAAAAATGTTAAGTATGAAAATGTAGAAAAAATGCTAATTGTGAAAGCTATTGAAAATGAGTAACTTTGGTGCTACGTTCACTATGGTGGAGCCAGCTACACTTTGAGAACTTATTATGCTCCCCAAAGCACCTAGATTTTAACACAATGGATACACTTGGGCTTTCATCCTATGGGGTTCCAAGGGAAATGACAACTATGATCAATCTACATCAACTAAATCACAAATAACTCCTGTGTTGGCCTATGATCCAGCTACTACCATGGTAGGTCCATAAAAGTGTTACATCTACGCTAACTTGAAACTAGTAATGGAGATGTAGAAAACACATGGGACTACCCTTAAATAAAGAAGGAATATGAGGCCCTCCTTCTAGTGCCAAAAACTATAACAAGTGAAAACTTTGGTGGCCAGAATCATTGAGGGGTTAATGGATGCACAACCTTAACCTCACCTTTGCTTGAGGGCCTTGCTGGAAATAGAGGCAAATCATCCTAAATAGTCTTGTCAATCGTATAGGGACTTTTTCAATTGTAATCAAGATGGTTTGTGCAACTAATGGGTGGTGTGGTTAGCTAAAATGCAAGTGCAAACAACACAAAATAGTGCTAAGTGTCAAAGTGGTGCTTTGCAGTGCTATGTGTAGAGCGTAGCCATAGAATGGGGGTGAGTGAAGCCAAGGGTTTCAACAAAAATGAGGGTGTCAATTAGTGGAGATTCCTACCCAAGCATAATACAGTGTGACAATGTGTGAAAAAGTACAAAAATATGCAAAAAATACAATTGAATGCTAAAAGTAGAAGAGAGAAATGAAACACCACCCCAAATGGAAGTGTAGTTAACTTCAAAAGGGTCTTAGAAGGTACATAGTGTATAACAGGCGTAGTGTGCATACTCACAATCTTAGTGATGTCAGGCCATGAAGTCTAGCGCTTGCTATGATAAATTGTTCCTACTGGGTTGGCCACTATAGTGTACCATGTGATGTTCTATAAGGTTGCAATGGGGCTACGGTGTACTATGTGATGCAAGGTTGCAATAAGGCCACAGTATATTGTGCGATGCAAGGATGCAATAGGGATGTGATATACCATTCAATGTAAGGATACAACAGGGTCGCAATATAGTATGCAATGTAGGGGTATAATGAGATCGTGGTGTACCATGCGATGCAAGGCTACAACAGGGCCATAGTGTACCATATGATGCAGGGCTGCAACAGGGTTGTGGTGTACCATGCAATGCAAGGCTGCAATGAGGTCATGGTATACTATGTAGTGCAAGGATGCCCCTCTATCAGTGTGATATGCCCTAGACCTTATTTTCCCATGGAGCTAAGTGCTAAGATGCCAAAATGCCAAATGCCAAATGAAAGTGCCAATTGCCAACTCGATGAAAATGGAAGCCAACCCATAAAACATTGGGGCACATGGGTATTTATAGGGTTAGGGTTAACCAAAAATGTAGATTAGGTGCCATGTGGCAGTGTGGTAGGTGGAACTACAAGAAAAATTCAAAAAAATTTCTAAGTTCAAAGGTGACCAAAAAAAGTTCAAAATTGTTTTTAACTCTAGCTGCTATGCTCTTCCTGCATTACACATAGGACATGGGATGCTACTCAAGAATAGGTCGTAGCATGGACACATAGAAGAATTTGGTAAAAATTGTAGTCTTTGTTCTTGCTACTATAGCTACACTCTGGAGCATAGTATGAAGGGTAGCCTTAGGAGTTAGAAAATTTTCCAAATTCCTCCTTCATGTTGAGCTACCTTGATAGCTTTGGGATTGACATTTAGGAAAAACTAGCCACTAAGGTATTGCCTATGCTCTAGAGCATAGCAAGGGCAATGGGAGCATAGAACAACATTTAGAAAATTCTATAGCTTATTACACTCACCCTATGTTATGTGTGGGACGTGTAACTTAGTAGTTAAATTTTTTTTTGCAAAACGGGTGTCCTATGCTGGCTATGCTAGCTATGCTCTAGATTGTAGTAGGACTATGGGAGCATAGCACAACACTTAGAAAAATTTTTGTAGCTTGCTACACTTGCCTCGTGTTACACACAGAACATGTAACTCATCAATTAGAAAAAATTTACAAAATTAATGTCTCATGCTAGCTACACTATCTAAACTCTAAAGTGTATTAGGGGAAATGGGAGCATAGCACAACACTTAGAAAACATTTTGCAGCTTGCTACACTTATCTCATGTTATGTGTGGGACACATAACTCAACAATTAGAAAACATTTTGTAAAACTAGTGTTCCATGCTAGCTACTCTAGCTATGCTCTAGAGTGTGGCAGGGGAAATGGGAGCATAGCACAACACTTAGAAAAATTTCTACAACTTACTACACTGGCCTCATTTACACACAAGATGCGTAACATAGCAGTTAGAAAAACTTTTGCAAAATTGGTTTCCTATGCTGGCTACGCTAGCTATACTCTAGAGCATAGTAGGGGCAATGGGAGTGTAGCACAACACTTAGAGAAATTTTTGTCTATGCTAAAGGCTAACTATCAGAATTAAAAATCCATTAGATCCAAAGATTAATTGAGCAAGATGCTAAAGAGGAAGGTGAATTGTTAAAACAAGAAAGTATAGAAGAGTATAATCATGATCCTTCCATTCAGGTTCGATTTTGTAATAGTGAGGATGAATTAGCACTTGATGAGGTGGTGAATAGGAAATCCTTATAGCTTCAAAAATTTTAATTTGAAATTATAACCAAGGTTGATCAGTTATGGGACTCCATAGATAGTAGATTTCAAGCTGTCCTAAAAACTGCTAAAGAGTCCAAAGAATAAGGTAGTAATCATGAGTGCAGGAGATGCAAGGAAGTTGAATGTGTATATTAAAGAGGTAAGGGCAAGATTTATATAATAGAAGAAGTTGTGGAAAGAAAATCCAATGATGATGATGGATGTGACATCTACCAGTATGAACATCCTAAGGGATGTTGTCTCATAGTGTAACACTTACAAGAGTCTGGGGTGTATACTTTGAATCCATGACTCACACAAAGGAAAACACCAAAAAGATTTCCTTACCCCCTAGGTAATTCCACCAGAAAAAGTAGTATTATCTAAGTGGAACTTCACCACAACCATATGAGAAATATCAACAATGGCAGCAACCATAGTCATTGACATTGGCACCAACAAGGAAAAAATACCCTTATTGACAACCTGATCCATATGGGTATTATGTTTAGTAACCCTTATCTCCATGTGACTCCTCTAGTCACGTTTCTACTTTCCAATCTCACTACCACCCTTTTGATTATTATTGAACTCATTCTCCACATGTAATAAGGGATACCACCTCTTACCCTTATCCTCCGATTATTGTACATCTTCCTCCTTCATCTACATAGCTACCACCTGCTCCACCTATGTGGAGTGAACTCCTAGCTAAACTACAACAACGCAACACTAACAAGGCTATTAATCTACAATCAATTGATCAACCAAGTGGTTCAAATGCTTGATCAAAGAAAAGTCCTTTCTTCCAACCATGTAGTCCACCTAAGCCCTCAAATACACCTACGGTTGACAATCTATTTCTCCATCTCCCTTTATATCAAATTTCTTCGAGTCCCCTTCAAACCAAACATTGTCCAGGATTCATATTGTGATTAGATCTATGTTGGAAACCTTCCCAAGAAGTTATTAGATCCTAGAAGTACTTTGATTTATTTTTAGATTACTGGGAATGAACCACAAAATAAGATGGTACCCAATGGCTGACCATTGATTCTAAGAAAATCACACTTTGCATGGAACCAACTAAGAGCCTGACATGCACATATTTCATAAGCATGGATGAATAGAGTAAGTTCATCATCAACTTTCTAATGATGCAAATGATGATACCTACTAGGAAGAGTTGGAAATTTCTAAAAATTTCAAACAAGAGCCCCTTAAACTAAAAACTCTACCAACTAGCATGGAATATGTTTTCTTAAAAAAATAGAAAGCTAGTCATAATCAATGCCAATCTTTCTCTAGAATAGAAAAGGATGCTATTAAATGTGGTTGAAAAATGGTTAGCAGCCTTTGCCTAGTCATATCCTAAACCCACAGGAATTGATCCTAGGATATTCCAACATCGCATCTACATTGATCTAGCCATGAAGCCAAAGAGGTAGCCACAGAGGTGATTGAACTCCAAATTGAAGCAAATCATCAAGGAGCAATCGAATAACTTCTCAAGGTAAGCGATGAGTTTCACTTTGTCACATTAACTAGGCCCTATCAATGAAGCCTCATCAACATGGCACTGTCAATGCAAGGGACTATCCCAATTTATAAATACAAGCCACCAACCACATTTATGGCATCAATTATCATAGTTTTAATGGAGCTCTTGCAATTTATCTATTCGAAAGTTAGAATATTTTTCCTGAGTGCCTGCAGCAGGAGTCATTGAGTGTATGGATCTTTATTTGAGCATTATTGTACCTGAGCATGACAGTGTATGCAACAATAAAGATGCACTTTCTGATAAACCTTGTAGCATTTTAGATAGATTAGATACTTCATTTATACAGTTAATGTTTTCAATTACTTATTCAATGTTTTTTAGTAATTAAGCTAATAAGATAATTAAGCAAGATAACCTAGATAGATTAAATACATAAGTACAACCACTTTGAGTGTAACATGTATTCGCTTGGTAATCCTAGCAGTGTTATTGCTTGGTATGCCTAGTAGCATAGCACTTGGTAACCTATCAGTGAATACATGGGTTCAAGACATGTACATAAAGTAGGATCAAATACTTATGTTAGGATTAGATAGAGGCCAGTAGGTTAGTTACATTGAATTAGCCATTAAATTACCTTGTCTTTATCTTTATTCAAGTATGAAGACTATAAAACATAAAACTATAAAAATCATATGCCTCAATTATACTTGATCATATCATGTGCTTCACAAGTGTAATTGAGAAGATAATGAATGACCTTAGGGCAAGGTTCACTAACTAGAAGACTAGTGCACTAGAAACTATAAAGTCCATGGAATTTGACTGAATTGCACATAAATGATCTGTGATTTGTATGGTTGGACATAGAGGTACCTTTCCACTCATCATTGGTGTCATTGACAAGGACTTTGTTTTTTGAAACATGCACTATTTAGGTTTAGTGAATACCATTAATATTTTTGTATGAACCTGAAGGTCAATATCATTCCTACTACACATAGAATTATAAAAGCATACTAATGTTTTATTTCATATTGCAAAATTTCTTCTTCTTCTCACAAGCATAAAAATGTTAAACTGCTTGTCCTATAGGAGTGTAAACTAGTACATACTCATGGTACATACTCATCTAGATGAGTATGTACCTAACTTCACCTTCATCCTACATTAGGATGAATAGTTGTGATGGCATGATATGGAGGGCAACATCATCTTGCATCCTAATCGATCTGTAATCAGGATGTTATTTCAAACTCTTAAGAAGTTGGGCATTCCAGATCTTCATGAGGAATACGTTGTGAATGGTTATGACACTTGAGTCTACCATCACACTAAAACACAATGCAAGTGAGATCAACATTAAGAGAAGTATTATGAGGCTATGAAGGGAAAACATTTCACTAATTCCTTGTTCCTACTAGATTAAGATGACAATACAGATCCTCCCCTTAAAGGTTCTCAACATGAATATTCTTCATCCCCTATTATTAGTAATGAGGGTGTGACCCTAAAATTGTGGTCAACTATTCATAAAATAGGTTCAGGAACAAGTGACAGTCAAGGCAAGCACTTGAGCAAACATTACAATAGTAAGGGATCTAAGAATGATGGTCATAATGAGTAGAATCATGGTGGTGGAAACCATAGTGGTGATGGTAGTCCACCTTCTAGTCCATCCTATTTATCTAATTTTGAACATTCCTCTTCATCTATTAGTTCTCATAAAAGCCATCATCGAAATCATCATGATGAAGGTGATCAATGAGACAATAATGATTGTTAATGCCATCAAGAACACATAGGTGATAGAGACCATCATTGATGTCATCAACATAATCATGATGAGGAACCTCTATTGGTGACTAGAAGTATGCTTAACATTGCAAAGGTAGTTAGAATTAGAACTAGGCATATGAAAGATAGTCAGATTAAGCACTTAGACATGAATAATATCCCAAGGTTTGAGAGGGGATACAACTCTAATCCACAAACACATATACAAGCTTTCCATGATGCTTATGCCTTATAGAACATTGAAAATGAATTGTATGAACTCAAGCTCTTTCCTAATATACTCATCAAAGAAGCTCAAAGCTAGTACTGGTCCTTGGAGCTAGAAACTATCCACAGATGAAGTACCATGTTAGAGCTATTCAATGATAAATATCAAATGTACTCTAGGATGTCTAATCTAAGGAGGTAGATCCAAGGATGGAAACAAGGAATACATCAACCCTTGGATGCCACTATGGGAAGATATTATTCACTCTTACACTAATGCCCTGGCAATGGTTATTCTAAAAGGGAACAATTTTGTCACATCATAGATGGGCTCAGAGCAGAAACTACAAGAACTCTTGGGGTGTATTCCCAAGGAAAACTATCTAAACTATAAGCTCATCAGATCCAAAGGCTGATAGAGTAGCTAGCAAAAGAAGAAGATGAGTTATGACAAAGGGAAAGTGTAGAAGAGTATAATAGGAATCCTTCCATCAAGAAATGGGAGGTCCAATTTTGTGACAAAGAGGAGTCACCACTCGATGAAGTGGTGAATAGAAAAACCTTACTCATTTGAAAATATATTTTTGATATTTCGACAAAGGTTGATAAATTATGGGACTCTTTGGATGAAGAATTCTAAACTACTATGAAGATTGCTGAAGAATCCAAAGAGTGAAATAGTGATCGTAACTGTAGGAGGGGAAAAGAAGTTAAACATGCCTACCAAAGAGGTAAGGGCAAAGCTATTGCTATAGAGTAAGTTATGAAGATAGACTCTGAAGATGATGCTAGTTGTGACATTTGTCAATACAAATATCCAAAGGGATCTTACCATATGGTGTCACACTTACAAGAGTTCGGGGTGTATGCATTGAATCTTTGACTAGCATGTAGGTAAGCACCTAGATGATTGCCTTATCCTCAAGGTAATCCAAGATAGTTTCACCAAGAACAACAAGCTTACTACCCAAGTGGAGCTCCATCACAACCATATGAACAATCCCAGTAGTGGCACCAACCACAATCATGGGGAATATCACTACCAAGGCAACAATATCCTTATAGGCAACTTAATCCATGTAGGTACTATGTTTAGTAATCCATCTCTCTAAGTAGTTTTGCAAGTCATGCCTCATTTTAGCATCACTATTACCCTCCAGAGTACCATTAAACACATTCACCATCTACTAGAGTGGAAAACCCATATCCATACCACCCTTCACATCCATCTACACACACATCTCTATCCTCAACCCAATTACTTCCTACTTCATCCATGTAGGCTGAGCTTTCTTCACAACTGCAACAATGAAATGCTACAAGGGTTGTACATTCACAATTTTATTTCCAACCAAGTGGTTTAGATAATCGATCCAAAAAAACATCCTTCTTTCAACCCAATAGTCCTCTCCAACACTCACAGCCTAGTATAGCTAATCACCCTACATCTCCAGTACCCTCATCAAATACCTCCAAGTTCCCTTCAAACCAAACACTGCCTTGGATCTGCACTATGATGCTAACTCATATTGTTTCTAATTAGATCAAGATAAGAAATCTTTACATGAAAATATCTAATCTAGGAAGTCCTCTCATTTACTTGTAGATTACTAGACATGAGCCATGCAAGACTCTTCTTAATTCTAGTTCCATTGTTAAGCTCATCTCCCATGACATGTACAAAGCCTAGAACCTACCACCTCTCAAGAAGAGCAACATTCATTTGAAATTGGCAGACTAGTCAATTACTATTCCTCTAGGGTTAGTAGAGGACATTGTGATCACAGTTTGTGGATGGTCCTATCCTACTAATTTTCTAGTGATCAAGGTTGAGAATTGCAAAGGTGATTTCCCTATCATTATGTAAAGAGCTTGGTTAACTACAATCAATGCACAAATGGGCATAAGGAACCTCTCCTTCGAAATCTCCAAGGAGGATAGTTGGAGAAAAAGCATATTCCATGCATCACATACAATGATAATAGGTGCAATTATATGCAAAATATTTGGTCCATCAAAAGTACATACATTAAAGCATACAATCAGTGTGGAAAAGAAACAAATATTCAACGATGTTTGTATGCAACAATCACAAAATAGAAGGATACCTAGTGGCTAACAGGTGACTTAGAGAGTAGCACATTATGCATGGAACCAATTGAAAGCCTAAAGTATGCTTATATTAAAGGCATGGATGAACTTGAATAAGTTCATCACCAACTCTATGATGATGAAAATGATTATACCTATTGGGGAGACTTGGAAATTCCTGATAACTTCAAACAGAAGCTCCTAGAGTTGAAAATTCTACTGACATAGAGCATGCATTCTTAAATAATAGTAAGCCAATCATAATCAATGCCAAACTTGCTCCTGAACAAAAAGAAAGGCTATTAGATGTGGTTAAAAAATGGCCAATACAATTTACTTGGTTATATCTTGAGCTAATAGGAATTGATCCAAGGATATGCCAACATCACATTTACACCAACCCAGCTGATGAGTGGTGAGGTACCCCTAGACTCAACCATATGAATACAAGTGTTACACGTGCAATCCATTCGAACTCCATTGACGGACTAGTTGTGGCATCTAGACAGTTAGCCTTAGATCGCAGTTCGCTATCTTCCCACCTAGACTAGTATTAGCTTTGTCACATATGGTTTAGTCCAGAGTGAGGTGTATGATGTAGTTTCTAATCTAATGCTACTCCTGAAGGTAATGGAAAGTAATATTCACTAATCTAGGAGAGAGAGGGTGAGAGAATCTAAACTAGCCTAAGTGCGATGAGCATCCATTTCTTAATTATCCGTACACATCTTGGACTTCGTGCATGACTACCATTGGGATTACCAAGCGTAGATCCTAGGTACGCTACTAGGTTACCAAGTAGTCACGCTTAAATGCTCGTAATCAAGTCGTACTCATTCTACGTTTTAACATGAGTTTAAGGGTGAGAGAGATTAACTAGGAAAGAAGTAAATAACAATTAATTAAATGATTAAACTAAGTGAATGCTGCAATGATGAAGTAATCTTGATCTTTATTGCCAGTCATGTGTGTGTCCAAGTACGTCACACTCGAATAAAGGATGCCATACAATTACAATCACCACACTACGGGCATACACTTAGAGGAAAAGGGTTGAGAGAAAGAAATTAAAACACTTAAACTAAAACTAACTCTAAAACTGACTTTTTTAAAACTCTTCTATCTACCTCTTATTTATAGATGAGGAGACAAGCTGCGATATCATGTATGCGATATCGTGGTCGCCCAAATGACGACTCATCATACCCCCACGACTGAATGAAAACTCGTCCTCGAGTTACAGTGATTACATAGGTGATAGGTATGGGATTATTGGATGGTGAAAATGGGATTAAGCCATAGTGTGGAATGAAAACAAAACAAAGACACAACACAAAGAATGTGCTACAACTACAAAATTTGTGGAACTCATGTAGTTCCTATTGGCGATGGCTCCTCCATTGGTGCTTTCTCTTTGTCTTGTGCTCCAAGCTTTGAGACTTGATGGCGTTGAAGTATAGCCTGGAGCTTCTCCTCTTTGGTTCAAGGGTCTTGTGCTGTCCATGCTAATGTTCTGATGTTTGATGGAGTCAGCACTTCACATGAACAAGGTAGTTGTGAAAATATTTGATTGGCCTTGACATACCAAGCCGCAAATACCCATCGTTCCTCTTCATAGGCTCTAGCTTTATCTTTGTATTCTTGGAAATCCACTAGCCATCGAGCCAAATCTACTGTGACACCTTTTTGGCCTTGGTAGCTTGCCTTCACCACCTCAAGTTCAGAATTTGCAATCTCCATTTTTTCTAACTTCTTGGGTTCTAAAAATTCTACTTTGTATTTGACATAGGTGGTTGATACCTGCTGCTTGGACTCTATTCATAGGTGCCCTTCTATTAACATGGCAAGGTTGGCATACCACAGGTTTGCCAACTCCATGTATTTTGTCAGATCCTAAATTTACAGGTCCTGGTTCTTAACTTCCGCTTGGTGGGCAAAGGCATATGTGTCCAATATGGCCCACCAGTCAGTGTGTTGAGCACTGATAGCATTGATAAGGGCCTTGGCCATATAGATCTCCTTCTCAAGGATCTGTTTGTACATCCTCACCTAATCTCGGAAGTGCTCCTTCAGCTTTTCATGTTGTTTAGCCTCATTTTTCCATGCACTTATTTCAATGGCTATCTTTTGATGAATTGTGTGTACCTCCTCCATTGAGAGGGTTCGATTCTCCTTGGCTAAACGGCTTATGTTTTGGTTGACCCGAATGAATTGTTCTCGCAACTAATGAAAATGTTCTTTAAGAATGCTCTTTTGCTTTTCTACAGAGGTCAACTGAAGGTTGTTAGCAACAAGTTTTTTATTTTCCTCCAATAAGGTGTTGAGTGCTTTGAGATGTGCATGAGATTGTGTTTGTGCTGCGGAGGCATCCCAAATAGGCTTCTCTTTTTCCTCAGCCACCTTTTTATTCTCTGTTATTAGCTTGGTTAGTTGCTTAGTTTTGAAATTATCTAGATAGTCTACGGGAAAAAATTGTAAAGGGTCCTGCTATGCTGCTTGTAGGGCCATGAGCTGCTCTTCTAATTTTTACACTTCTGTTTCAGCATGCTCAACCCTCACTTTTGTTAAGACCAGCTTCCCCTTTGTGGAAATGAGGTCTAACTGAATTACCATAACATCCTAAGGGATGTCAAACAGGGACATCATTACTTGCCCTATTTGGAGTAATCGATCAAGTGCATCCTCATGTTTTGCAGGACTCATTGAGGTTCCAGCCAAAGTTTGAGCATCTCGTGCTCCTGTGAAATATGTTGGTGGTACAACATATACATTGAATGATTCTTTGATATGGTCTGCGACGACATCTACGGCTCCTACGGAATCCTAGTGTTGCATGACCACCATAGTGGACCCTTCACCAATTTCTAATTGCACTTGGAAAGATGTTGCGTTTCTTAAGATCTTTTGTGACCAACTACTTTTCCCTCCTCCTATGTGAATACACACTTCACCCATTATGCGATCCAAAGAAAAAATGGGCTGAATGGCATCATTAATGACATGGAAGAGATTTGCGTTATCACAACTCCCCCAACTAACTGTCTCAGCGATGGCCCTAAGACGGCTCATTAATGGTCTATAGTCTTACGGTGGTGGTTGATCCTAGCCTGTGCTAGGACCTGCTTCCCGTTGTTGGCTGGTCATGTACTTGGAGGTTGGCTGGGTCCTACAAGTTGAGTTGCAGTTGGTCCAGCTGTCTGTTCTTCTTCTTCTTTTGGTCCCAACATCTCGCTAATGATTTTCCTTGGACCTGGTGACTTTAACAATTTAGCATATGAAGTAGTTTGGGCCTTTTGAAGGACATAATTAGTGTATCCTCTGATATCAACATGTTGGCACAGCTTTCTGATAAGGTAGGGAAAGGGCAACGCCATCTTTCCTGTCTTCCATTCCTTGAACCGCCTTAGGATCTCCATTAAATATAGATGGGATAGGTTAGCGTTAACCTTTCCCATCGGCACTACACATCCACTTGCCACATACATTGATATTTTTTTAAGCCCTTCATAGGGAAGAGGTGATATGTTCCAATTTTGAAGTAGATCCTCTCTTCCGTCGTCAACTCACCAAATGTTTTATCTCGACCATAAGCCCTTTCCAGCCAATCTTGTCATACATTGGGGTCTGAATGGGTGGATAACTGAGCAAATTTTGGCCTTGTATCTGAAAGGCTTAACACTTTTGAAATGACCTGTATGGAGAAATCAACTATCACACCACAAATATTGATAGCGGTGCCATATTCCCTATTGTGCCAGAATTGGTATGTCTCCCCTAGGTACCAGGCACCACTTTCGAAGAGGGTGGGACATAAGGGAGATCCTTTGAGGTGATCCCTAATAGCCTCAAGAGCAAACTCTACAAAAGATTCATAGTTTAATTCCATAATCATCGCAGCAAATGTGAACTTTTCGTGGATGGCCTGAACACAATCTTAGGGCAATGTGAGATGTTGTCCATGTTCAGGCACTACAATAGCTCCTCCTTCTACGTGCCTGAACTGTACGATAGGAGGGTCCTCTTGATGAATACTAAATGATTATTCCTCTTGTTCTACATGTTGTCTAGTAGGGACTTGTCTTCCACCTCTCCTAGGTTATTTGATCACACCTTAAGCAAGACCTTCCTATTGTCCGTGTTTCGAGGCCATCTACAATCACACAGGGCCAATCATTAGTAAGGTTGTTACCAAAGTTAGGTTATACCTTACTACGTACCTTAATTAATTAATTTGTTTATCTCCATGTGAGATTGCCCAAAAGATTGTAATAATGAGTCTATTTTACTTAGGTGATTTCTGTTGACGACCATTTGGGACGCGACCACCAATGAGTGTCCTCGAACAGGATTTAGGTGCTTGCTGGTCTCTGGCAACACCAAGGGCCAGATACCTCCAAATAGACTCAGTAGTTAATGTGAGTATGTGTGTGCATTGTTGTGGTGTGCAGTTGTGAAAAAATGAAACGATTGCGTTGTGTGTAAACTACAAATGACTTATCTTAAAAAGATTCAGCCAACTTTGCCAAGTACTATGAGTTGTTGAGAGTTCCTATTTTGTTCAATTGTCTAGTCTACACGGTCCTTATAATACCTACTTGTAACAAATAAAATTTTGCAAAAACATTTGAGAACAACTTCGCGAATCTACTTTTAATTTTCCCCAGAGAGAGAGATAGTTCCACAAGAAAACTAGAAATAGAGCAAGATTCAATGAAAATAGATAGAAAAGAAAGCAGATTTTTGTAGACCTCAAATATTTAAACAAGGTAAAATGATACGAGTAAACACTTCACAATAAAGCTATCCCAAATTCAATAACTACAAATTTTTTAAACTTCCAAGGCTCAAATAAGCAATTTCTTCAAGACAATCCTACT
>MNCI01002879.1:270460-284010 GCA_015680685.1 Gnetum montanum
CCTTTATCTGAACCTCTTCCTCTTCCTCTTGTATTTTAACAACTAATTTCTTTTGATATTGTTTCTTGATCTTTATTCTAATAATTGAATCTTCATGTCCCTCTAAATGTTCCTTTCTTATCTCTTCCCCTTTGGTTAGTTATGTATACTTGATTATCTTCACTATGTTGTATGTTATTTTGCATAATTTGCAAGGTTTTAACTTGAGAAACTAATTCATTGATACTAATCATGTTGAAGTCCTTTGAAAGAATAACATTTTTTATTATGTTTTCAAATCTTGGTAGAGAGCTTGAACAACCTTTTGAACCTTTTTCCTATTGCTATATCCACAACCATATTCATATATTTTTTGTAAGCTATCATACATTATAATAAAGAAGTCTACAACACTTTTATTTAATCTAATTTCTAGGGTATCAAATTTTTGTTTGTACACTAGTTGCTACAATTGTTGATTTCCTGAGCTTCCCTTATATTCTAATTGGAGATTATCCCATAGTTTTTTGGCAATAGTATGAAGACTATATCTATTGAAAATAACTTATGAGATATTATCCAATAGCATCATGAGAGCCAAATTGTTATTCTTCTTCTTTGTTTCATATTTTATGATTTGTAATCTAGTGAAATCTTCAAAATCATGGATGAATTTGAAACCTATTCCAACTATGTTCTAATAGTCATTATGTTAAATGAGGCCTTTCATTATTTTTTCCATAGGTAGAAGTCTTGAGAGTCATTGAATATTATGGAGCATCTAGCTATGTCTTTTGTGCTCATTTTTGTAGGTGAACCTGATGCTCCAATACCAAGTGAATACATTTCAAGTAATGAAAAAATTACTTGGATATCTTGACTTCACAAAGAGTCAACTAATAAAATTTGGATGTGTGAAAGCTTTGAAATTTCCATACAATTTATAAAAAGGAACTACTAAAAAAGATATCTAGAAGCTAAGTTTATATTATGTTCTTTTAAATTTATCAAAAATCATGGTAATTCTGATAGTGCAAACTTTATAGATGATAACTTAAAATATCATTAAGTTTTTGATGCCTTGATTCTAAATAAACCTTCCCACATATATTATCTTTCAATTAAATCTAATATCACATCAAATCATTGTGAAAGGAAAGAAAATTGATCTAATCATTGATCATTATTCATTCTAGTTAAAATTTAGGATATAGAAAATCTATGAAATTATAGAGCTAATTTCTTCAAAATTGCAATATAAATTGAATTAAATTTTAGCTACATGTAGCCACCTATTCTATCTTTCTAACAAATATAAAATCACTGAAAAATGTTTGAAAATGATTGAGATATGATCGAAATCGTGAATGTCCTCAATTCTTATTATTCAACTTTCAAGATTGAGTAAATAATGATGAATGATGTTGATGAATTGATGAAAGATTAATGAATTGATGATAAAATAGTCAAATTCTTTCTGAAATTATATTAATGATTCCATGATACAAATTTCCAAGCTATGCCTTGGATATATATGTGACAAGCGAGGGAAAGTTTACTAAAAATAATACAATATAGCCCCAATGATGAAAAAACCTTAAAAATTATATATATGAGGCCAAATATCATTACAAATGCCCATCAATCTAGAAATTTCCTATATTTTATTAAAATAAACTCTTATTTTATGATAAAAAAATTATTGTGTTTTACCCTAAAAACCCAATAGTTTTAGTAATAGTGGGGAGCTAGGGTTTAGGGTAGGTATAGGATTGATGCTAGCAACAACGTAACCCAGAAATTGGTTTGAAAATTCATGAGGGTTCTACCCAATAGTTTTTCTTATCTTGCATGAGGATTAGTGTAAATAGATAAGGTATTAAACCAAACTATCCTTGATGGCTAGTTAAGGTAGTATGAGCCTTATAGTTATTCTAAAGTTTGATGCTAGAAACCTCAAGGGAATATCAATGACAATGAAAAAATGGGATTATTGGTAGATGTTAATGGTAATGTTAATAATTTGATTTAACTATTATGTTTTGTTTACTGGTTTTGGTTAATTAGTAACTATTGTTGGTTCTAACAATATTTTGCAATGTGGGACCCACCTTCTACCCTATTCCATGTGGCATCAAGATGATTTCTTGTATTGTTAAGGGTAAAAACCATTCCTACATATGTTTCATGTAAATCTTAGTTAGAAGGCTTAGATGGAGGTTTCTAGTGATGTTGTAGATGTTAGATTGTAGTGTGCTAAGAGATCGTTGGATTTTAAAGGAGCTTTGCAAATAAGGATTCAAGCATTGTTGTATTTTGAAGCCATTTTATGAATTTTTGAATGGTCCTTATGATTGACTTATGTATATCGTGTACTTTGTACATCAAGGATTTGTTTTTGACATGTTAAAACAACATTGCATATATTTTGGTTAAGTGATCCATCCTTTATGGATTGTTCAAGTGTGATTATTGGTTTATAAGTTTCATACTTCATAATTTAAGGTTTTCTAATAATTAATTGTGGATTGTACATTTTAGTCTATGGGATTTATAAATCTTTAAGGAATCTAATCATGTCTCTTTAGGTGATTTTATAATTTATCTATGATAAAATTTAGGACATAATAGTAGGACATAAAAATTATGCTCATTATAATTGTTATTAAGATCCTTATGATTATGTAGTGGTTTTAACTAATTGAGTCATGTTCTTATAGTGGATCCTATGATCATAAAATTCATATGAGATAGTGATGCATTTGTGCTCATTCATGAAGCATTATGAGAGGATAGTTGGAATGTGGCATTTTTTATATTTATTAGTCACTCCTTTATCCTAGCATAAAAATATCTCTTTTTTTTTCATTTGTGAAGCAATGAGATAACCTCAATTTGGTCAAGTTTAGTTGTCTTCTTTTTTGTTTCCATTTGCTACAATAGTTTAAAAGCTCCATGGTATCTCCTCCATTGAATCTTTTATTCTTGTAGCAAATGTGTTTCATGTGATGGGCTACCATGATATTCTCATAGTCATTCTCACATTTTACTTGTCTCTCATTCTCACATTTGTGCAAGTTTATTTCTCTTATTTTCACAATTTTTCACTAAAGCTTTTCAAATTCTTCTATAAGAATGTGTTTTAATTCTCTCTCTTTTTTTCTTAGTTTGTATGTTTCTCTTTTTTAATATTAATGAAGAGTTTTAACAAGTTTTTTTTTCTCCATATATATTTTATATTTTATTAATAAAATTATTTATCTATGTTTATGCTTTCACTATTGCTAATTCTGATAGGAATCTATTTTAGCTTAGGTTAGCTTAAAATAACTTTATTATACCATTGTTCAATCAACTATTATTAATGGATATGTTATATGGGGTTCTACTCTATAAAATAAATATTAGAAATACATAGAAAAAATTCAAAATTTTTTCCTACTTGATGAATTTAAATTGAAGAGATAAATATAATATAATATTATGCTTCTTGAAGTAAATCTTTCTAAATCCTCATTAGATATATACTTCAAAAAAATTATGATGAAAATCCATAATAAAGGATGGATTCATGAGAAAGTTCTATGGCATAATAAATAGAATATTGAAGAGTACATTCTTTATTTTGATCCTTACCAAGTTCACAAATTGGTAAAAGAAGTAGTATTTCAACAACTTATGGAAAATATAGAAGGAAAAGCTATTTCTTTTTGAATACTAGGAAAAGCTTTAATTTAAAGGCAAACTATTTATCTGCTACTATTCCCCATCATTTACGATGCATAATTAGTAGGGCATGAATGGGATCTCATCATCTAATAGTTGAAACAAGTATATGGCTCAAGATTTTTTCTAAAGAATTAATATGTTGGCTTTACCATACAAATCACATTTTCCTACATTTAAGCACATTAAACATAGATGGAATATTATAGTTGCAAATTTTGTTGCTTTGTTCCAAATTTACTAAGAACATTTTGTAATTTTTTTTTTGTTTTCAAAACTCATAGTATGTATATTTCTACTATTCAATAGATCTAGAGAGTTTATGGATGTAATAAAATATCAATTTCAATATACTAACTCATGTTATGCAATATTCATTGCTTAATTTTTGGTCAATCAAGAAATGAAATTAAGTAACAACTTACATATGTTCATTTCATCATCATTATTATCATAGATTTGTCCTAGTAAAATGGGTTTGGCTACATGTTAATTCCTACTTCTGTTATTTGCCTCTATGAAGAGCTAGATCCTTTCTTATTTGTAATTTCTTTATATCACCTTTAATAATTTTACCTATGAGTTTCCTAAAATAGTAATGTAGCATATTTTTTAATAGGCTTATTATCTAATATTCTCTATAGATATTGATACCATCTAAAATGGTATTTCTATAGCTTATGTAAAATAGAAGCTACTCCTAGCCATCATCCTATATTTGCATTGTGAAATTTATCTCTTCTCATAACATTTAATTTCTACCTAAGCATTCACATTTTTGTGATAATGATTTATTATTCATGCATTTTTTTGAATACTCCAATATTCAACATCATATAAAATAGTATGTTTGATTAATATCATGTAAACATTTCTCTTTAGCTTTATTAGGATTTTTTTATGGCATAACCTATCTTCATCTTGACCATTCTACCTCATTAGTATCTCATACATCTTTATTGATTTTACCATTTGATTCTATTTGTAGTAAAAGACTTATTGGCCTTAAAATATTTCTTTTATTTCCCCATTATTTATTCCTTTACAAAAACTACATTCTATATATTCTATCTTACTTCTATTAATTTTTAAACCTTTAGATCATAAAGCATGTATCCACTTTTTTCTCTTTTAGAAATAATATTTGTTTGAGATGTGATATAACTAATTTTTGTAACCATGTGATATCATAACTACGATATCATAGCTATAATTTCGTAGCACATCCTATGGCATCATTGATTTGATGTCTGAAGATTTTTGTAGCCTTATACATTTTTAAACCTTTAGATCATAAAGCATGTATCCACTTTTTTCTCTTTTAGAAATAATATTTGTTTGATATGTGATATAACTAATTTTTGTAACCATGTGATATCATAACTATGATATCGTAGCTATGATGTCGTAGCACATCCTATGGCATCATTGATGTGATGTTTCAAGATTTGTGTAGCCCTATAAATACCAACACCTAGGTGCACAATTGACAACTTTCATTCCAACCCTTATTCGAACTCTTGTAGTTTTGTTTTGTAGTGAGTGATAGAGTGAATGCCTATAGTGTGGTATTGAGCACTTTACTTTACATGTTATTAGTAAGTGATATGGATACGAATGGTTTCGAGCACTAAGTGTAGTTATCTAGTAACATAGTAGTGGAACTACTTGATTCACTTAGTAGTAATAACACTTGGTAATCCCAGTGATAACTAGATAAGTTTAAGGCATGTATGGTAGGCTAGGATTAGATATCCATCGCACTAGGTTAAGTCATATTCATGTTTTCCTAGTTAATTAGAGTTAGAATTTGATCTTCAACTATGTTTACCATTAGGAGCATTAAGAGCCTTACAACATCAACCAATCATATACCCTACTAATAGTTAAACCATACACCATAACTTCACTAACTCAAAGTGGAAAGACAACTATCTTGAACTTAACATCAATTACTAGCATAATTACATTATCCATTTGTGGATTATGATTTGGTCATGCATAGACACTCATGACTTGTATGGTAGAGTGTTGGGATACATTCACAGCTTATCATTGGTGTCGTTGCTAAGAATGTGTCAATGTGTGCTAAGCAATTGATTTGATAAAGTTCATTGTATCAAGAACCACAAAGTTCATTTTTACACCTTTTAATTAATTTTAATAACACACACATAACTAAGCATCAAACATACAATATGGCATCAACACTTAAGGAGAAATTATCACCTACTAAAAAGCCACAAAAGGATAATGACAAAATACAAGATGATGATGACTAGAATGCGCCTATGTAAACAAGGATATCATATGCTCACATAGATCCTTATTATCCTAATTTTACATTCATTTTTCACCAAGATGAGTAGCCAAGGTTGAGAGACTTGTAGGGCAACATTGTTTTACCTTCAAAGCATTTAACACTAGTCATGATTCAAGCAACCTTGATGGGAATGAATTTGAGCCATACACAAGAAGGGTATCATGTGATTAAACACATAACCAAGCTACACCAATCCACAGAGATGCAAGCACGAATAGATGTTTTTATAAAGGGAAAGCACAAAATTAACAAGAAAAAGAAAGTCAATCCCAAAGTTGTCTTAGAAAAAATTGATGGTGATGCATTCTTAGTAAAAAAAGCTCCACCATAATCCTGAAGCCCACTCACAAACATGTATTATTCTCCTAGAAGAACTTATTAACGTATAGCTACATTCAACCCTTATAGAGGCCCTAAGAAGATAGGTAGAAGACTCTAAATATAGGTAAAACTCAAGGCCTAGAACTTCTATAGGATTGCAAAGAGATGAATTCCAAAGTCATAGAAGGAGAAATAGCCAACATGATTCTCCAACTACTTCATATACCTCCTTCTGATCATCAGTGGACTCTAATTAAAGGAAGAGAAGGTTTAGAGATCATGATAGAGAGAGTCATAAGGCTCATGATAGGCATGAGTATTATCAAAGGCATCATGATGAAGAAGATGATAAGTATGAATTATGAAGAGACAAGAATAGGTAAGAAGAGAGAGAGAAATATGAGTGCCAAAGGGGACATCACTACAACATATCATACAAACCCAATGATCATGAAAAGCCCATGTTGACCACCCATAGCATGATCAACATTAGGGAAGTAGTATACATTCTAACCATGCATGTGAGAGACAATCACATCAAGCAACTTGATATGAATAATATTCATAAATTTGAAGGTGGGTACAACACAGATCCATAACATTTCCTTTAAGCATTTCAGAATGCCTACATCCTTCAAAATATTGAAAGTAATTGGTAGAAATGCAAGTTATTCACTAGGACACTCATCAAAGAGGCCAAAAGTTGATAGTAATCATTGAAATCAAAGTTAATTAGAAGATGAAGTACCATGCTTGAACTCTTCAATGATAAATAATAAACCTATTCAAGGGTGTCCAATCTTAAAAAACAAATCTAAGGATGGGAGCAAGGGATACATGAGTCCCTTCATGCAACAATGAGTAGATGCTACTCTCTTCTGCATATATACCCAAGCCATGGATTCTTGCAAAAGGAACAACTTAGGCATATTATTGATGGGTTAATGAATAAAACTAGAGAAACCCTTGGAGTCTATGCCCAAGGAAGACTATCAAAAATGATCATCCTTCAAATTTAGAGATTAATAGACTAGGTGGCGAAGGAGGAATGTGAATTGAAAAAGAGATAATTAGCTAAGGAATATAATCGAGATCCATCTATCAAAAAGTGAGATGTACGAATATGTGACAAGCAAGAGGAAGAAACCTTGGAAGATATGATCCTAAAGAAAAATCTACCAATTTAAAAATCTCTCAACAATATAGTGACTAAGGTAGAAAAGATATGGGACTCAGTGGATGAAAATTTTGGTACAGCTTTGAAAATCATAGAAGAAATAACTAAACATGGCTTTAATCAGGGCAAGGATAAGAAAAAGAAAAGAGACTCTGTATCTAAAAACTATAAACAAAGATGCAAAGTTGCTTTTCTGGAAGAATGTACTAACTTAAGCTAAGAAGATAAGGAAGGATGTAAAGTATGCCAATATGAACACCCCATGGGAGGTTGCCCTATCATGATACATTTGCAAGAGTCTAGGGCATATGTGCTCAACCCAAGATTCATCAAAAAGTAGATGCCAAGACAGTTACCTAGGTAACTTCAGATAGTCCCTCCAACTAGCTTACTACCTAAGTGGAGCTTATCCCCAACCACAAGAGCAATACTAGTAGCAGTGGAAATAACTACAAGTGTGGGCAATGCCACCATCAAGGCAATAGTATCCATATAGGTAGCCAAACCCTTATGGATACTATGTGTAGCATCCAATATATTTAGGGAATGCTTCAATCCATACTTCTCAATATTCTCTTCCTAAGTACTATTGATCCATCAATCCCAAGATAAATTTCAATCCATACATACATCAACTAGTGATTGGTAAATTAAGTCAACCTTCCAATCCTTTACCGCTAGTGCCATCACCTATAATGTAAGGGAAGTTGTTGTAATATCCATAGTAAAAGAATGCAACAAGGATAATCAACATGTAGGAGGAAGTAATCATGAATGAACCTCAATCAAGAAATATTTGTTTTTTTTTTTTTTGAGCAAGTCCAGAAAAGATTTGAAGGATGGGGATCCCATCTACTTCATCCTCATCCACATACACTCCCCTAAGAACCACTAAAATTCCATTCTCTACTAATGCAAACCTAGCAACTATCATGCTCACTTAGGTTGTCACACACTAGATAAAGGTAGGAGCACTTCAATAGAAATGAATAGACCTAGAAAGTTCCTTGGTGTAGCTCCAAATTGCAAGACATAAATTGTGCAGAGCTTTACTTGATTCTAGTTTAGGGGTAAACATGATATCATAAGACATGTATAAGTCTTGGAATCTTTCACCATTAAAGAAAAGTAACATTTTGTTAAAGCTTATAGACTAATCAATCATAGTTCCACTACGATAGGTAGATGATGTCATTAGTACCATTAGTGGCTAGTCTTATCCTATTGATTTCTTAGTCATTCATGTGGGAAAAAAGAAGGGAGAATTTTCTATTATCATGGGAAGAGCTTGTCTTAGCACTGTGGATGCTAAGCTTGGAATCAGAGACTTGTCCTTGGAAATTTCCAAGGAGGGTGAAGCTAGAATGATTCAATGACATAGAGTTCCATATATCACATACAACGATAATAGGTGCAATTGCATACAAGAAATATGGGCTATTAAATTAGAGAGAAACACAAGATAAAAAATATGTATCAAAGAAATAAGTGTGCAAAAATGCCTATATACGATACCCACTAGATAGGAAGGCACCTAGTGGTTGGCTACAGATGAAGAAACAGAATAAAAAATATACATGAAATCAAAAATTTAGGTCATAAGCACCTACATGGAGGAAAAAAATAAGCTAGAATAGTTAAGATGAAGGCCTTCCTATACACATTTACACTAAGAGGAAGAAATTGAATGGGGATAGCTTGAGATCCTAAATAAATTTGAATTGGAACCATTAGAGTTAAATGCCCTACTGGTAGCAATGGAATANTAATTGGAACCATTAGAGTTAAATGCCCTACTGGTAGCAATGGAATATGCTTTTCTAAATAATAAGAAGCTAATAATCATCAACACCAACCTAGACAAAGATTAGAAAAACAAATTATTGAAAGTGGTCAATAAATGGCCAACAACATTTACATGGTCTTATGATGAAATAACTAGCATTGATCCACAGATTTTTCAACATCAAATATACATAGATCCAATTATTAAGCCATGACATCAACCACAAAGAAGGTTGAATCCTAAGCTTAAGGAAGTAGTAAAGTAGAAATTGGAAAACTTTTTGAAAGTAGGATTCATCTACCCCCATTATAGACAACAAATGGGTTAGTCCTTTGGTTATTGTTCAAAAGAAGGATGGCAAGTGGAGAGTGTGTATTAATTTTTAATCATTGAACTCTGCAACATTCAAAGATCATTTTTTCTTTTTTCTTTTTGTTTACCAAATCCTAGATACCATTGTAGGACACAAGTACTATAGTTTTTTTTATGAATATAACATATATAACTATATCTGCATTGCATTAGAAAACTAAGAAAAGATGACGTTCACTAGTTCATGGGGAACATTCACCTATAAGCAAATGCCTTTTGCTCTCTACAATGCACTCGCTACCTTTCAAAGGCTGGTGTTGAGCATCTTCTAAAAATAGATAGGTAATGATGTGGAGGTATTTATTAATGATCTTTCAACCTATGGGCTAGACTTCAAATAAGAATTGGACCATTTAGAGCAAGTATTGAAAAGATGTGTAGAGACAAACTTGAAGCTCAATTGGAAAAAAGGCCATCTAATAGTTCAAGATGGGATCATTCTATGACATAAATTTTCATAGAAGGAAATTGAGGTAGATCTAGAAAAGATCAAAGTTATACAAAACATTACTCAAAGGCAACAAACTATCAAATATGTTAGATCGTTTCTAGGCAACATAGGATATTACAAAATATTTATAAAAAATTTTTGAAAAATAAAAAAACCATTGGTGGAACTAACCAAGAAGGATGCACCATTTTAGTGGATAGAATCATGTGAGAAGGCAGTCAAAACCTTAAAGTAAAAGTTAATCAAAACACCAATCCTCCAAGCTCTAGATTGATCTAATCCTTTCCACATCATGACAAATCCTTCAAAATATGAACTACGTGCAATACTAACACAACTAGATGACCAAAAAAGGCCATACTACATAGATTTTGCTTGAAAAAACATCATCGGGGCATAGCTCAATTACATCACCATAGAAAATAAGCCTATGGTAGTGGTGTACATGCTAGATAAGTTCAGACACTATGTGCTTGGGTATCTAATTTATGTCGATACAAATTATAGTGCAATACAATTCTTAATGAATAAACCAATAGTAAGTTCCAGAGAGATCATATGGCTCATCATATTACAAGAATTTGACATTATCATGATGGACAAGAAAGGCACCAATAATTTAGTACTAGATCACTTGTCAAGGTTGAGATTAAAACCACAAGACTAAGAAGAATCATTATCAAATCAATTTCCTAATGAAAACCTATTCACAAAGGTAACAATGGATGTTGACTCAATAGAGAGGCCATGAACTATTGATTACATAACCTGCTTAACCATATAAGAGCTTCCTATTAAGTGAAGTAGGAAACAAAGAGAATAATTCCTTTACAAATTCAAAAGATATGTGGAGATAAATAGGAATCTTTACAAGATTTGTGCTAAAGGATTAGTATGATGGTGTGTATTGGAGCCAATCAATAGAGGATCCTATAGGAAGCAACATGAAGGACCATGTGGTGATGATTTAAGCTAGGTGAAGGATAACACTTAAACTTATGATAGCAAGTTGCTTCTAGCCTACCCTATTTTGGGATGTCCATAGCTTCACTCAATTTTTTGAATGATGTCAATGAGATGAAGGAATAATGGCCAAAAATGTAGAACCATAATAATGGATCCAATCATTAGAACCATATGATATTTGGGAAATTGACTTCATGGGATCCATCACACCAATGTTGAATGGAAAATCTTATATCATAGTGATCATGGATTATTGTACAAAGTGGGTAGAGACAACTATAGTTAAAGATTGTATAGCCAAAATGACTGTCAAATCTTTTTAACACATGGTAAATAAATTTAGAGTACCAAGATAATGAAATTTATTTTATAGGTGCTACCTTTAAGAAGCACATGTAGTAGGTTGAGGCAAATCATAAATTAACCACATCATATAATTCCCAAGAAAATGGTCAAGCTAAAGTAACTAACCAAGAAATTACAAGGATATTAACTAGGATGGTGATGAGCGGCAAGGTACTCGTATGCCCAACCATATGAATCACAAGCATTCATGCATGATCCAATTGAATTTTATGGATGGGACTAGTTGTGCATCTAAATAATTATGCCTTGATCATAGTTCATTATCTTTCCACTTGGACTAGTGGTAGCTTTGTCACATATAGTTTACTCCAAAGTGAGGCATATGATCCTTGATGTTGTTTGGCCCTAAGCTACTCCTAATGATAATAAATTAATTAATTATTTTAATCTAATTAGCAATGGAAAGTAAAGTCTAACTAGCCTACATGTGATGACTATCCATTCCTAGCCTTCTATACACACCTTGGACTTCACATAGCTACTAATGAGGTTACTAAGCATACCATTATTGGGTGTAGTAAACAATAACACTATTGGGCTACCAAGTAGTTACACTTAAGCACTCATAATTAGGTGTACTCATTCCACTTGATAGAAATAATAAAGAGTAATGAATGATAATATTAATTAAAGAAAATAACAAACATTGAAGTAATTAAAAGCAGTAATAAAGCTAAGTGGATGCTACAATGATGGAAGTAATCTCGATCTTTATTGCCAAATATGTAACATGTCTAAGTACATTACACTCAAATAATGATGTCGTGCAATCACTTAACATCACACTAATGGCATGCATTAGAAACTAACAAAGCTTGAAATCAAAAATCTTTGAATCTAACTCTATTTTCTATATCCAAACCATGCATCCAAGTGTGGTATCTATAGGCATGCATGAAAGAGGTGATATCAAATCCTTGATATTAGAGGTTATACCACCATGACTAAATAAAAAATCATCCTTGAGTTAAAAAAAATGAGAAACAATTCCTTGACAACATATTAGAAAGCTATGGAATTATTGATTGACTTAACTAAAAACAAATTAACTTTCCATGCCATAGTGGTGTTTTACAAAAATGGACACAACATGACAAAACATCAAAATTGGGGAAATTTCATGTAGTTCCCAGAGGTGATGGCTCTTTCATGGGTTGCTTCCCCTTGTCATCAGGCTTCTAGAATTTGTAGCAATTTAGGAGCACCTACAAATTCTTTTCCTTTGTTCTTGGATTATGTACCATCCAGGCTGATGAGTTGACATGTGTTGGAACTAATACATTCCACAGACATGATAGTTGTGGGAACATCTTATTTTCTTTCATGTACCAAGCTACAAATTTCCATTATTTCTCCTCGAAGGCCTTGGCCTTTTCTTTCAATTTATGGTAATATGTCAATCTCTTGGCTAGGTCTAAGGCTACATCTCTTTGTCAATGGTAGCAAGCCTTAATTCCTTCTAATTATGAGTTTTCCATGTGAATTTTTTATAAATCATTTTTCTTGTTTGCAAACTTTTTTTCATATAGTGCATAAGTGGCCGCTACCTGGGTCAACTTATTAACATGGTGAGGTTAGCATAGAAAAGGTTAGCTAACTTTTGGCAACCATTTGGGACGCGACCGCCAACGAGTGTCCTCGAACAGGATTTAGGTGCCTACTGGTCTCTGGCAACACCAAGGCCCAGATACCTCCAAATAAACTCAGTAGTTAATGTGAGTATGTGTGTGTGCTGTTGCGGTGTGTGGTTGTGAAAAATGTAATGATTGCGTTATGTGTAAACTACAAAATGACTTACTTTAAAGAGATTCAGCCAACTTTCTCTAATACTGTGAGTTGTTGAAAATTTCCTATTTTGTTCAACTACCTAGTCTACGCGGTCCCTATAATACCTGCTTGTAACAAATAAAATTTTGCATAAACATTTGAGCACAACTCCGCAAATCTACTCCTAATTTTCCTCAGAGAGAGAGATAGTTCCACAAGAAAACTAGAAATAGAGCCTGATTCGATGGGAATAAGCAGAAAAGAAAAGAAAGTAGATTTGTGTAGACCTCAAATATTTAAACAAGGTAAAATGACA
>MNCI01002882.1:0-21047 GCA_015680685.1 Gnetum montanum
TCAATAGCAAAAGAAAATAAATTTATTCTAAAGAAATGATCAAAAAATTTGCTAAATAAGAGTATATAAAAATTATGTTGTCTATATTCTTTTTTATTAATAGTGTTATCTATGCATAATTTTAAAGAAAAACTAATATAGGCTTTATGTTTAGAATGCTTGCAAATATTAAAGAAATTTACTTATTGAGCATTGAAGAACTGCAAAAGAGTCATACACATAAAATTCAAGCCCCAATTAAAACACAATTGTATATTGAAATAAAAATACATATAATACAAAATTTTGTAGGATCACAACTACATGAGCTAGAAGATCTAAAATGTAGCTAGTATTTCTCTCAAACCACTCATTAATCAAGACTTCTTGTAGAGCATGAGGATTATACAACCCTATCAATCTCACTTCACTCATAAGATAATGCCACAAAAGCCTTAGGGGAACCAACTCAATTATCCCAAGGGACTCATTCAATTGTCTCAAGGACTTGCATTCCATTGAAGCATGTATATTTGAATCTTGAAGTAATAAAGAAGAATAAAAAGTTTGCTTCTAATCTCATTGTCTCAAATTCATATCTTATTTGTTTTATTTATTTCATTAGACCATCTAGTTTTATCAATTTTAATCTTGTTTTCTTTGCCTTTTAATTTTAAGTATAATTCAAGAGAAAAATGGTGAAAACATGAAATCATTGGAGATCAACCTCCATTACTACTCTTTCTCCTACCCATATTTCCTTCGCAAGATTGAGAACATCCAACTTAAAGGATGAGTACCATCCATTCAAGAAGAAAGATTTTCTATTGAAAAATATTTACCATCATCCACATTGTATGTGGAACTTCATCCCTGATCTTTTCTTATTATCTAGGCTTAACTTTGTTACTACAAGCACCTCTAGTCCATCAACAAGTTACATGCAACATTTACAATCAACTTTGATGGAAAAATTCATTATTTTAGGCTTAGTTAGTGCCACCATGACCTAGTTGCATTACTAGCATGACTAACACTCCTTTAACAAATAGACTACTAGTCATTATTTCCTTTGTTGTGCCTAAGAAAAATTAAGTTTTAATAAAGCATTGTCTCTATATGGCCTCTTGTAATCCTTGTAAAGCTAATTCACAACTTCATCATGAGCTGTGATGGATACAAGGTGGATACATAGTCATTGTTGCTACTTCAGTAGCCAATGTAACCTTCTCTACCCTCATGATGTCCTAGTGTCAATGTCACAATTCCCATATGATGCAAACTATGACTTGGTTGCTTTTGGTAGTTGTGTTGAATTTTTGTTTTCTATTTCTATCTATTGTAACCTACATTGAGGTTATAACCAACTTGCATTGAAGAAATGACTTGCAAGCCTACAACAACTATTAAGAATCCATGCTCTAGTCACACCTAATCCCAATGTTTGAAAAAAGGAAATGACTTTTGCTATTCAAGCTCTTATAGCTCTTGGGGTGGTTTCCTCTAGTAGCCAACAACAAATACTATTATTCTACCTTGATTCATTGAGCTTTTCAGAAATGAAGCAATAGGTCTACCTTCTTGTGATAGGACCTAGAGTAGGGTCAATTCAATTTTCTTTAACCCTTTGAAATATAGTGAATCCAGAATATATGCAAGATAAATTAATTGTTAGAAAATATGAAAACTAGCTATCTTCTATTAAAATTAAAAAAAAATAAATATTAAAAATACAATAGATCCACAAATTCATAGAACATCACACCAACATACTTACACACTCAAAGATATTACAGAGTATGAGGCTTTACAATTGCACACAATTGATCACAATGTAAGGCACAATCAATTTCAAATTTCTTTCCATATACATAGAACCAAGATCCATGCACAATGGTCAATGAGATGTACATAAACTCTCTTGCCACCTCTCTCATGATAAAACATGCAACAATATCTCATATTTAATACAAAACAAAGCTAATACATAGCTAACACTTTAGGGAAATATTTTCCATTCTTAACTTGAAGATTCACTGCTATTTCTAATTTATAACTACTATCTCAAATCTTTGCCCCGCTCAAATAATATGTCTATAGTCTTGAAAAGATGTCTCTCTTTTAACCATAGTATTGAGATAAGATTTCTTTAATTTGAATAATATGTCTCCATTGGAAATAATATATCTTCCATCTTTGGAAAAACATGTTCTTCTAATATAGACATCTCTAGAAAGATGTCTCCTTTCTAGTGTAGATGTCTCTCGCAGGATTTCTACTCAACTTATGAGATGTTTACTCTGAAGAAATAGCTTTTGGGTAAGACATCTCATATGTTTCCAAGATGTCTTCCAAAAGTACCTAGCTCTTTGATGAGTAGCGAGGTACCCCTACACTCAACCATACGAAACAAGTGTAGCACGTGCGATTCGGTCGAACTCAGTAGACTAAATGCCTAAACGTCCCATGGAACACTTGGGGTTAATCATTCGTTGTCTTCTTAGACTTACTTGTTGTTGTCACAGTGTATGGTTAAGTAAGTCTGAGGTATATGATTTTTATGGTCTTTTATGATTTTATGTCTTCTATGCTAAGAGCGAAGGGTTGAGAAAGCTAACTAACTCTAACTAAGGACTAAGTCTAAATTAACTAGCATCAGCATCCATTCCCACTTACTGTACACACCCTGAACTATGCAACTGTGGCTACCAAACGCTAATCGTTACTGGGATCACCACACGTAATGCACGTGCTCAAAGTGGTTGTATTGAGGCACCTAATTAGCCTAAACGTGATGAGCAACCGATTCCTTGACTAGTCGTACACATCCGTAGATGCTCGTAATCAAGTCGTACTCATGCCGTGCTAATGTAGGTAATAAATAACATGTAATAAACAATAGGTAATAAATCCTATTCCATGCACTACAAGGTTTATCCACAAAGCTCATCTTTATTGTCGTAGACAACTTACATTCAGGTACAAAGCTACTCGAATAAAGATCCGTTCACTTGGGGACTCCTACTACGGGCACATGGAAAATATTCTATCTCTGGAGTGATCAAATTGCCAAAGTTTCCCTAATTTAAGGATAGGATGAGAAATAAGGGGAGTGCCACCTCTTATTTATATATTTGGCAGCAGACCGCGATATCGCAGTACATGAGATATCGCGTCTCATCATACCCCCATGACTGAATTAAAACTCATCCTTGGGTTCCTTACAATAATATCAGGAAGGTATGGAATTATTAAGGGGAATGGAACTAATGGGATGACATGTGAATGGATCATTATTACAAGACTTGACAAAACTAGTGTTCATGACAACAAGGGTAAACACCTTATTACAATGACATCAGACCTTTGTTGGTAGCTGAGAAAGAGAGAGAGAAAGAAGTGTTGCTGCTGCCAATGCTAATATTGCACCTTCGTTGTCCATCCATAAGCACACCATCGATCTTGCTCCTTGCATAGCTGCTTCAACGCTGTTCCATTCCAAGTGTTTCCTCCAGATCCAATCTGTTGTTTGTATGATCGCTGTTTACACACACAACACAATCTTAATTAGCAAGGGCAACTGAATCATCATGTAATTGATACCTTGCTTCGGTGTAAACTCATTGGCTAGGTTGTGGTATGGCTGATACGGATTTGGAGATATATTAATGATGACTACCAAAGGTGTAGGGGTTAGGAAGAAAATCAAAAATTTTGGGGCTAGGAGAAAATCAAAAAATTCAAAAATTTAGGCCTCGTACCCCCATGACTAATTGCGAACCTCCAGTAGCATTAGGATGGAGAAAGACAAGGAGTAAGAAAGATAGAGAAAAAGAGACAACTATGGCATCGATGAAATGGATGTCAAGATGGAAATAAACAAAATAAAATTAATTGCAAAATGTTAAGAAAAATAATTTAACTAATGCTCCAAATAGGAATGTTAGTGGATCCTCCCCAAACTAGGCTCATGCCTTTAATGCCCTGACAAACCCACATTCAAAGAGTTCGTAGGCTTCGGGAATGTCATTTGGAACAAGAGTTAAAGTATTTACCACAAGAATTTACCAAAAAGAAAACAATGCATCAACCAAAATATATACACTAATGATACAACCGGTAATGAGGTGAACAATGGAGAGGAGGGAGAGAAGAGAATGGAATGGAATCCCAAGAACAAGGTGGTGTACAACCCCTTGTGTGTTTTATGATTAATGTGACTTAGCAATTCTCATTCCAACTCCAACCTCAAACCAACCACATCCAGTGACTTTGCATCAATGCATTCGATTAAACCATCCACTTAGACAACAAGAATGCACTTTTGGTTTCATAACTAGTGCTTGTAGCCCACCATTCCAATGAAACAAAGGAGAGAATGGGAAGCGAGAAGGGCCTTAGTTAGAGGGAACACTTTTGGTTCCATAACCAGTGCTTGTCGCCCAAATATTTATTCCGTGTAAGGGGTGTGCTTTGAATTCTCCCCTCTCTCTCTCTCTCTCTCTCTCTTGTTTTGTGTTTTTATGCATGAGAACCACACCATGCAAAGATTTCTAATTTTTTTTTTCTTAGCTTTCGATAATTGGGTAACATCGGAATGGCAAGAAAACTCAAGAAGAAACATTCAAGCACCCAAGAGAATGACCAATACAAAAGCATCAAGTTCCCTTGAAGTCACACCCTTTTCAATCCTTGAGTCCTTCCTTAGTTTGAGGAATGCCTAGTCACCAATTCATTTAAGTTCTTATTAAGAAGGGACTGTACATTTCCAAGCCTAGAGAGACCATAGAAACTAGAGGATGGATGGATGAAATGAACTCATTGCCTATCATATCAAAAGAAACATATCTTAGTATCAACATTGTGACTTAAGGTAAAAACCAAACATTAGTAATCAATAGGAAAATAGTTCATACCATCAGTCCTAAACACTTATTGGGTGACAAACTTATAGGGTGGATCACACACACACACACACAAAATGGAAAAAGTATAACAATGTTGTAAAAAAAACTAGAAAAGTTAAAGAAATTTGTATAATAAAAATTAGAAAAGTTAAAGAAATTTTTAAAACAGAAATGTGTAAGACAAAAACGTTGTAAAACAAAAACATGTAAAACAAAAATCGAAAAAGAACTAAGGGCCCCATATGATCAGCATAGGTGGCCATCTCCCCCATGACTGAGTGGAAAGGGAGAGATCTAAAATAATGAGCACCTATTTGAGTTTCTTAAAAGTGTCCAAATTATCCCAAATGATGATCTTAGATTAAGGGGTGGAAGTTGGTGACGCTCATATTCCAATGTGTCTATGCCTTCATTGTTGGCATGGGTTTCCTCAGTTCGTTCCATGCATATTTGTCTACTCCTTTTAGTAGTTGTCAACCATGGGGTGTCTACTACTTCTTGTGTGGTTGCTACATACAGGCATCTTTGTTGCAAAGTTTTAAGGGCACACCTGTCACATGGAGGCATTTCCTCCATGTCATCACCTGATGAATCACTGTATGTGATGCATGGAACTTTCCTCTTCTCGATCTTTCCACAAATATTTATCTTAGATATTTCCAAGGAAAGATCGCGGATCCTAAGGCATGCATCTACTATACTAAGCCATGCCCTTCCCATTATAATTAGGAAGTCCCCTTTGTTGTTGTTCACTTTAATCACCAGAAAATCAGTTGGGTAAGACCAATCAAATACAGTGATAATGATGTCCTCCACCAATTCCAAGGAAATGGTGATGGACTGGTCTGCCAGCTCTAGTTGAATGTTGCTCTTCTTAAGTTGGGGCAGGTTCCAGGCATGATACATCTCTCATGAAATCAAGTTAACTCCGGAACCTGAGTCAAGAAGAGCACTATGTGGTTCATTTTTAGTGATCTGTAAATAGATTAAGGGACTCCCAGGGTCAGTTAGTTTCCTGGGAAGGTGGCCCACCTTGATCTAGTTAGTTATGGTATGCGTTAACATAACCGTATGCATAAAGCTCTGATTTTGGATGGAAGGGTGCTCCAAAGTGTTAGATGGTGGAGGAGTGTACATGGCCCCAACCACTTGTTGTTGTGAGAGTTTTTCTGGGCTTTTGATTCATAAGTAGGATCTTCTCTTTTTACAGTTGTCAGAACCAGTAACAGGTTGGATATTTACAACTCTTGCAGTGTGACGTTGCTGCAGTTGAGGAGGAAGTTCCCCTTGCATTGTTGGAGCAGGAGGTGTTATGGGAACTACTTGTGGTGGAAGAGGTGCGGATGGATTAGGAGGATGGTGTGCATATGGAGTGTCTCCCGGAGGAGAGGGAGTCCTTCTGAAGTACTCCCAAACTTGGTAGTGATAGTTAGGGGTTGTGTGACTCATAGAGTCACTTGGAGAAATCGACTGCTGCACATAATATCCATAAGGGTCAGGCTGCCAGTAAGGATGCTGATTTCGGCGATGGCATCCCCCATGACTGTGGGTATTACCACCACTGTTGTTGTTCCATGGGCTATGATGGAGTTCCACTTGGATAATACGTTAGTGGTTGGTGGAACTGCCTTGGGTTACCTTGTGGATAAGGTAACCTTCGGGGTGTTTTCCATTGGTTGAGTCTTGGATTAAGCACATACACCCCAGACTCCTGTAGATGTGAGATGATGGGGCAGCATCCCTTAGGATGGTCATAGTGGCAGATCTCACATCCACCGTCATCATCTGTGTCAGAGTCCTCAGCCACATCGGAGTTAGTGATTTTTCCCTTACTCTTGTTATGTGCAGGGCCTAAATCTCTCCACTTTTTCTTACCTTTGTCACTACTTTTTTCAACCTTAGACTCTTCTAAAATTTTTAATAAAATTTCAATTTTAGATTCTAAGGAACTCCATATGTCATCTACCTTAGCCACTATTTCTATTGTTAATTTTTGGATCAGCAAGGTTTTTCGGTTCACCAACTCTTTGATTGGTGACTCATCCTGTTCATCACAAAACTTCACTCCCTTCTTTCGAAGAGAGGGATCACGGTTATACTCTTCTGCACTTTTCCTTTTGCGTAGCTCATCCTCTTCTTTTGCTACTTATTCCAACAAGCTATGTACTTCATGGGATCTAAGTTGTGAGAGTCTCCCTTGGGCATAAGTTCCAAGGGTTCTTCTAGTTTCATGCCTTAGCCTATCCACGATGTGGCGAAGTTCATCCCACTGAGCGTACCCATGGCCCGGGCAACGATGTAACAATGTGTAGTAGCAGGCCATGGCAGCATCCAAGGGTTCATGTATACCTTGCTTCCAGCCTTGGATCTACTTACGCAAATTGGACACTCTGGAGTACATTTGATACTTTTCGTTAAAGAGTTCTAGCATCGTACTCCACCTCCTGATGGTTTCCAATTCTAAGGACTGGTACCAACTCTTTGCTTCTTTAGTGAGTGTCCTTGGGAATAAATTAAGTTTTTGCCACTCAATTTCTATATTTTGCAAGGCACAGGCATCATGGAATGCTTGTAAATGATTTTGCGGATTAGCATTATATCCCCCTTCAAATCATGGGATGTTGTTCATGTCTAATCGTTTGATCTGACTATCCTTTAAATGTTTTGTGGGAATCCTAACTACCTTCATTATGTCAAGCATACTTTAGGTTGCGAGTAGGGGCTCATCATGATCGTCTCTTTCATGACGTTTGTGATGTCTGCATTGTTACCTACTCTCCCTACGTCCTTGCCCTTGTCCTCTCTCTCGACTTTCCCGTCAAGGTCTTTCGTCCTTCTTACTTTTATCCTCACCTTTATGTTCATGGTGGCTGCACCCAGATGTGGAAGGAGAGGGGGAGTGATGTGAAGAAGGTGAAGAAGAAGGGGAACCATCGCCATGACGATGTTTCTTGCCTTCTCTTTGACTGCTACGGCCCTAATCGTGATGACGATCTAAGTGCCCATCCTTAACATAAGTGGTTGTTCCCTCTGTGAACAGTTGGTGTTCACGGGCATCAGAACCAGGGATATGTACCGTTGATCATAGATTCTAATACCCAACCTCCTCATCATTGTTAGGAGGAGGAACATCATTTGTTAAAGAACCCGTGATAAAGGGTTCCTCATCTCCTATTTTGCAAAGGACGTGCGGGACCTTGTCCTTCAACACTGCATGTTGACTCTCCTACCTTAAGTCCCTCATAAATTAGGCATCTGTGGGATAATAATCCCTCATGTCAAAGTCCTCTGCAATGTATTTAACATATAGTTCAATCATGCCTATTTGTGCCAAGGCACAAAAAATCATGTGAGAGATTGATCGATTTGGGGGTAACACAATGTTACCTTGCAAATCTCTCCACCGTAGCTGTTCATCCTGATGGAGAATAAAAGTAAAATTAGGAATATACTCATCGGGATGAGTATATGTCATCTTATATTGTTTAGGACTTGGCTGATTTTGGTTATGTGTTTTATCTTGCCGACTATCTTGTGTGTGGTCCTTAGGTGGTGAGTTGCTCTTATGAGAAGAAGGCATTGTTATTGGTGTGCTAATTTACTATTATATAAAATTTTATCTTGATTAACCCGAAGGTTCGTTAAGGCTCACAACGATGTGAGTGATATCCCTTATGTTCTATTTGATGCACAAACACTTAGTCCCTAGTAACAGCACCAATGATGAGTGGCGAGGTACCCCTACACTCAACCATAAAAAATAAGCATAGCACACGTGATTTGGTCGAACTCCGTAGACTAAATGCCTAAACGCCCCATGGAACACTTGGGGTTAATCATTCGTTGTCTTCCCAAACTTACTTGTTGTTGTCATGGTGTATGCTTAAGTAAGTCCGAGGTATATGATTTGTATAGTCTTTTATGGTTTTATGTCTTCTATGCTAAGAGCAAAGGGTTGAGAAAGCTAACTAACTCTAACTAAGGACTAAGTCTAAATTAACTAGTGTTAGCATCCATTCTCACTTACCGTACACACCCTGAACTATGCAACTATGGCTACCAAATGCTAATTGTTACTAGGATCACCACACGTAATGCACGTGCTCGAAGTGGTCGTACTGAGGCACCTAATTAGCCTAAACGTGATGAGCAGCCGATTCCTTGACTAGCCGCACACATCTGTAGATGTTCTTAATCAAGTCGTACTCATCCCATGTTCTAGGAGACAAGGGTGAGAGAGACTAATCGCTATGAGTAGCTAATTCCTTAATTAGTCATACACATTTGTCAATGCTCGTAATCAAGTCGTACTCATGCCACGCTAATGTAGGTAATAAATAACATGTAATAAACAACAGGTAATAAATCCTATTCCATGCATTGCAAGGTTTATCCACAAAGCTCATCTTTATTGCCATACACAACTTGCGTTTAGGTACAAAGCTACTCGAATAAAGATCCGTTCACTTGGGGACTCCTACTACGGGCACATGGAAAATATTCTATCTTTGGAGTGATCAAACTACCAGAGTTTTCCTACTTTAATCCTAGGATGAGAAATAAGGGGAGTGCCACCTCTTATTTATAGATTTGACGGCGGACCATGATATCGCATACAAGATATTGCAGGGGACGACACGATATCGCATACATGATATTGCATGGGATGTGATATTGCAACAGCCGCGATATCGCGTATGTGATTTCGCGTACGCGATATCGCGGTGCATGCGATATCGCATCTCATCACTCTTAGACAAGACATCTCTTAAGTATCTCAAACATCTCCAAGATATCCAAAACATTTGTTTCTCTATTGATAGGGAGAATAAGAATTTAAAAAGAGGTGTTCCTATATCAACTCTTCCATCCTTGAAAAAGTAAACTCAAATGAATAGTGTAGTAGGGGTAGAAGTGATTTCCCACTCAACAAACTTGATTTCATGAACTTATACAACATCATTAGTAGTTTGATCCTCAAAATGGACCAAGTAATTATGCCTCTTTACTCCATGAGTGTTGCATGCTTCTTTATTCTTAAGTACAATTGCCTTCATCTCTTGTGAAGACTTGGATTTTCCAATAGTCCTCTTCAACTTATTCATAGTTCCTTTTAATATTTCATCATTTTCTAGTCCATAGTAATGCATAAGATCCATAAAATTTAAAGGAAAATACATATCCACATTATTTGGTAAGTCAATTTCAAAAGTATGATCATTAATTCTAGTCTTTATGATAAAGCATTCATCTTTTTGATCTTTAATCTTGAGAAGTTGACATCTCTCAACCTCTTCTTCTTCATGTGAACCTAAGCAAAATTACCAATAGAAAATTTGGGCTTTTTCTTTCCCTCATTTTTCTTTATGATTATTTATTTAGCCTTCTTCTTAATATTTACCTTCACTTAAGCATGAAGATCCTTCATTGTTTGCATAAAATTTGCACTCAATTGAGCTTCTCCATTAAAGCTTCTAACATTATGCAACATCTTTGGACAAAAACCATAGTTAAGCTTAAATGGACCCTTTCCAATAACAACATGAAAATAATTATTATAAAAAAACTCAACATGATATAATAAGTTCTCTCACTTATTGTATTTCCCTTCATACAAATACCTCAAACTATTAAACAAGGATTTTCTTGACCACTTCTATTTGGCCATCATACTATGGATGATATGCACTAGAAAAATTCAACTTTCTTTCTAAAATTTTTAGAAGGAACCTTTAAAAATGACTAGTAAAAATGGAGTCTTTATTACTAAAAATATTCAAAGAAATTTCATGCAACTTCATAACATGGTGAAAAAAATTTTGCAATATGGGATGCATTGCTCATATTTGTTTATAAAATAAAGTGTGACATCTTGGAGTATCTACCTACCATCACAAATATAGCATTGTTCTCACTTTTGGTCTTCAAAATTCCACTCATAAAGTCCATTGATACACTTTCCAAAGGACCTTTTGAAATTGGTAGAGGCATATAATGTTCATTAACTCTTTTATCTCCCTTGAATTTATGACATATTAAAAAGTCCTTCATAAATATGAAGACTTTAGAATCCATTCAGGTAAAAATAGTGCCTACCCACAAGCTCTAATATTTTATTTATGCCCATGTAACCTACCATGTCATCATAATGTTTTTTTTTACCAAGAAATTTATCCTAAAATCATAATTGGGAATGGAAACCTTTCCATTATTGAATAGTTGTTCATTTTAAATATGATAGTTCCTCTATTGATCTATCATACTTAATAATGGCTCTTTGAGGCTTTTCCAAACTTAGTCAAAATATGAATCATATTAATCAAATTAGTAAAATTATTCATATCTCTCACATTCATCCTAGACAATGCATTTGCTACCACATTAGCTTTTCCTTCCTTGTGCTTTAGCACAAAATTAAACTCTTGTAATTGTGCCATCCACTTTATGTGTTTAATACTCAATTTTTTTTTGGGAATTAACAAATTGAAGTGCTTCGTAGTTAGTCATTAAAGGAAACTCCATAGGCAAAAAGTAATGCCTCCAATGCTTGATTAAGTGAATAATAGTGTCCAATTCCTCCTCATATATGCTATATTTTTAATTTTATTTACTTGAATTCTTTGAAAAAAAAATAGGTATTCCTTCTTATGAAAGCACCTCTCTAATGACAAGTCCACTTGCATTCAACTTCATTTGCACAAGCTTCTAAAATTTAGTATTGCAATTACTAGTTCATTGGTGATTTTTACCTTCAGCAAGTCAATGCTTCTTTAGGTTTCATTAGCCTACCTAAAATCATGATTCTTCTTCAGCAAAGAAAACATAGACCTTGATATAATATTGAAATTTTTAATGAACTATCTATAAAAAATTTCTAAACTAAGAAATGATCTCATATTCCTAACATTTCTAGGAGTTAGCCAATCTCTAATAGCCCTTATCTTGGTAACTTTCATTAGAATTTGGTTTTTAGAAATTACATGTCTTAAATATGTGATCTTCCTATTGAAAAAATGACTCTTCTTCATGCTAACAATTAAATTCGCCTCTTCCAACTTAAGATAAACACTTCGAAAATATTCCAAGTGATCCTTGTTGTTGGAGTTATACACCAAAATATCATCAAAGAAGGTAATATAACACCTACTAATCAAATCTTTGAGGTTATCATGTATCAACTTCATGAATCTAGTAGGAGCATTTACAAGCCTAAATGACATCACCAACCATTCAAACAAATCATATAGTATTTTGAAAGCTATTTTCTATTCATCACAGGCTTGATGTTAATTTAATGGTGTCCACTATTCAAATCAATTTTGCTAAAATTGTTTGCATTAGTAAGAATATCAAGGATATCATCCATCCTTATGATAGAAAACCTATACCTCATTGTTATCCTATGTGCAACCCTTGAATTAATGCACATCCTTCATTTGTCACTATCCTTCTTTAGCATAAGCATTGCTAAAATTACTTAAGGAGAAACTAACTTCCTCATGAAGCCATTTGTAAGTATCTTCTTTACTTATCTTTATAATTCAACTTACCAATTTGCTGTTGTCTGGTATGCCCTTTAATTTGGAATGGTAGCACTAGGAATAAAATCAAATTTATGTTGAACATTCATTATTAGTGACAATCCATTCAAAATTTCCTTAAACACATTCAAAAATTGCTCCTTCAAGCCTAGCACACCTACTAGAAGATCTACCTACATAACATCATGGTTAGAAGTAATGGTTGATATCATCCAAAATTAATCTTATCATGTTCCTTAATCTATTTTATTTTTCCAAGAAGGATTAAGAAAGCATTAAGTGATCTTTGCTATCTTACTTATTTAGCTATCATAGAAATCAACTCATGGATTTTATTAGGTCTAGCTACACTCCATAGATTTCTTGCTTCATAAAATTTTACATCATTATAAAAATTCCAAGGCTTCCCAAGTATTACATCAATACAATCAATAGGAAGTACATCACAAGTTATAATATCATGATAACTTCCAATTTTAAACTTCAAAACCTATTATTCTTTCACCTCTTAAGAGAAATCTTTAAACAACCAATACATCTTATAGGGTCTAGAATGAAGATAAGTTACTAAATCCAATCTAGTAATTATCCTAGAAGAAATAACATTTTCTTAGCTCCACCATCAATTAAAATATGATCTCATTCTTCCCTAAGCAAACATCTATCCTCAATCCAAAATAATAAATATCTTGATGGATTTCCTATATTGACATTTTCCATAAATGCACAAGAATTCAATTAAAAAAATTTCTTAATTATAGAAGAATTAGAATTACCTCTTTGTAGAGCTTGGTTGGGTGAATTCTTCTTCTCCATGGTTTGTACATTTTTTCTTTTGGTTTCCTTGTGAAATGGACATTTCTAATGCTTATTTTTCCACTCTTTACATTAGATCATTGAATCTTGGATGAGTTTATGTCTTGATGCTTGCCTCCTTTGCCTTGGTTCTTCTTGGCCTTACCCTTCTTGTTACCTTTCTCTTACTTCTTATCATGGCTACCATCCTTGGCTTATAATTTGGATTTGAATCCTTTATCATTTCCTTTCAAAGCTTATTTTTTCTTTCTCCTAAATCCACTAAATTTATTTTTTGCTTTAAGTACTAAATCATAAGCCTCATCAAGGATTTTAGGCTTATAGAATGATAATTTTTGCTCATACATCATCTTGAGACCTCCAAAAAAAATATTGAAGCATATCCATATTCCTTCCAATTTATCTTAGCTTGATGGAACAATTTACAAAATTAAATGTAAATCTTCTTGACATCTTTATCTCCTTGTCTCAAGAATTTGAGCTTCATGATTATCTCTTATCTCTAGAGAGATTTTTCAAATTTCTATTTTAACTTGTATTTTATCAAGGACCAATCCATGATAGGTTGACCATTTTACCTCATATAACTTAGGATTCCTTTTCTTACTAAGTAGAATTCATGCCTTCTAAATTGGATTCAACAATTGGTATCCTAAAGTGATTTGATATATTTTCTAGCTCAAAATGCTTGTTAAGTGCCTTTAGTCGACTTGTAAAATTATTAATGCTATATACACCATTGAAAATATTTAACTTTACATAAGTCTTTGGGAGATTTGGAAAGCTCTAGAAATTTTTGCTTCAACTTCATCTTCTCTCCCTTCACTAGGTTGAGATACTTCATTCTTTACTGAATGAGTATGATCATCATCACCATGAGATAGAATATGGATGAGATCTTTGGTATTATTCATCTTAGCACTTATCTTGTTCAAACAATCAACCATTAGCCAAAAGGTAGATTTCATGCTTTCTATATCCTTGTTCAGGACTTGAATCATTTTAGTTTTAGGATCCATCTAAAATAACATAAAAATTCATACAAAATTCTAAAGAATAAAAATATTACTCTTTGATACCAATCCTAGAGTAGGGTCATTCTTATTTACTTTAACCCTTTGAGACATTGAATCTAGAATGTATGCAAGATAAAATAATTGCTAGAAAATAAGAAAACTAACTATATTTTATTTAAAATTAAAATAATATTACAAATATAGTAGATCCAAAAATCCATAGAACATCATACCAAAGAACTCACATACTCAATGATATTATAGTGCATGAGGCTCTAGAATCACATATAAACAATATCAATGTAAGGCATAATTTATTCCAAATTTTTTCTGACACACACAAGACTAAGATCCACCTAGAATGGCCATTAAGATGTACAGAAACTTGCTTTCCAATTCTCTCATGATGAAACATGTAATAATGTCTAATATCTAATACAAAACAAAGCTAATTTATAGATAACACTTTAACAAAAGCTTTTCTAATTCATAGCTACTATATTAAAGGTTTTTCTTACTCAAACCAGACATCTATAAGCTTGAAAATACATCTATCTATTAACCCTAGCATTTAGGTAAGATGTCTTTAGTTTGGTTAAGACATCTCCTCTGGAGATAAGACATCTTCCACATGTACAAGACATCTCCTTCCTGGTGTAGATGTCTTTGGTAAGATGTCTACTTAACTAATAAGACATTTACTTTAAATACCTAGCTCTTGGACAAGACATCTCCTGTGTTGCGAAGACATCTTTTGCAAGTGCCTAGCTCTTGGACAAGATGTCTCTTTAGTGTCTCAAACATATCTAAGCTATCCAAAACCTTCATTTCTCCACTGGTACGGATGAAAAGAGGTTTAGAAGAGGTGTTCATATACTAGCATCCAAAAAATTTTAAGTTCACTTGAATTCATCTCTAATTGAAAAAGCTTTTAAAAATATGAAACTGCAAGCATTAGTTCACTTGCAATCTTCTCCTTTGGCAAATTAAAGCTTCCTTACATTTTATCATACCACTTAAAGGACTAATGATTCTCAAAGAGAGAAAACATTGGTCATGAAATGCCACTAAAGTTCCTTATGAACCTAACATAGAACAATGTCAAATTAAGAAAAGAATGTAATTCACTAACATTCTTTATAATTGGTAACTCCCTAATAGCCTTCACTTTGGTTGCCTCTATATTAACTTCATAATCTCTATCTTCATGAAATAAATCTCCTCTGTGTCAATAACAAGTTGTAACTTATTTNCCAGTTCATTATTTAGTCTACATCCTATCAAAAATTTAAGGAAAAGACTCCATACCATCTACTCTATGATTAAATGCTTAATCATTGTCTCCAAGATGTCTCCTTTGAGATTTGACCATTTTAGCAAAGTCATCTCATGCTTGTCTAACATTTCTCGTATAGATTATAATAGACTTCAAATTGAATTCTAAGTTGGTGGGAAGATGAAGGGTCACTTGGAAAGTATAAAAAATCATTAAAGGCTTAAGTTTGTGCAAGCTAATTAGGCTAATTAGAAGAGAGAATGTTAGTCTAAAGGAAGAAGGATAGAGTACCTTAATAGAGTGTCTTGGGAAAGAGAGATGTGAGCTTTTCTTAAGCACTCTATTCTTGCTGTAGCTTATGTCTTGTGTGAAAAGAGTGTGATTGTGAGGATCTTATGTTATCTATCGTTGAGATGTTTGCTTCTATCATTTATATGAATCTTCATGTTTTCAAGAAAGAATAAAGAATTGTATTTCTTTTCTTATTTCCTATCATGTTTTCTTGTGAGAATTTTGTAGCATTTGACTTTAATTTGGGATGTTGGGGCCTAGTCCTCATCATTTTCTAAGGATAAAGTCCAAGACACAAAGTAGATGGACTCTCGCAAATAATAATTTCTATAAAAAAGTTCACATCGTATACCAATATTATAAAGATAATTATTTATTTAGCATGCCAATATTTAAAAAAATGTGATCAAGAAAGGCCCCCCACCTCATCATTACAATTATAAAATTATTTTACCAAGATAAAGGATGAATCTCTTGGATAGGGCTAGTAATTGGCCTCTTAGCCAAAACAAGAAATCTCAATATAATCGATTACTAATAGCACTTCAATGATCTCCAATGATAATGTAACATCCTTGTTCCCAAATGGTGTTGTTGCATAATGAAGATGATGCTTCTTCAGAACAAATATTATCATTATCATAACAAGAACTAAAAGGGCATGTTGTAATTGAGAACTAAAAGGATGCATTGTAAAAATGGACTTGTTTCAAGGTAATCCTTCAAGGTTTGACCTAAGGCATTTATAATTGGGCTTAGAGGTCATGGTAGCACATAGTGATAGAGCTGGTAAAAGGTAAATCATGGGAGTTGAGTAAAGCAACACAAGAAGAGGATTGACCATTCCTTCTAGGTAATGATAGGCCTAACCATGATGGCAGTGTTAGATTGCCTCTAAGGGATAAATGCCAAAGAGAGAAAACTCCAAGGAACACTCCCAAAGCATGATCTAGATACACTATTCCATATCAATAAAGTGTTATTTCCTTTTTTTCTTCTACATTTTTCCTAGTATTTCATTTATGCATAATGTAAAATGTTACATATATGTGACATTTGGTCTATTATCTTCTTATGCATAATGTCTAATATTATGTATATTTGACATTTCCATGACATCTGAGAATGGATGTCATACATAAGATATTAATTCTTATTACTTCTAACAAATTTTGAAGAATTCAAAAGATTCCATGCATCCTTTGATAGGGATGAATAAGTTATGAACAAAAATAAAAATTTAATATAAAAATTAAATTTAAGTATTTAATCTAGAAATTACTCATTAATGTGCATGTGTACTTCTTCTTACCATAATCGTTTTTTATTAAAGAAAGAATGAGGTATTCACTTAGTTGTAATACTTAATTTCAAAGTTCCAAGTTATAGGTTCAATTTTAGGGAGTCATGCTAAGTTATAAAGTTCTAATTTTAGGTACCTTATTTGGGGTAATAACAAATACACCCTCACTATTGGATAAAAAGATCAATGATAGAGGAAAAAAATGAATGAACATGATTTCCATTTTGGTTTGCAATTGTGGGAATCAAATCATCATCACAACTATGTTGCTGAGTTGGTTGCATAAGCTTCCAATAAGGTTTGATGTGATTATTCTTGTTCGGTTTTGATGGGATTATTCTTGTTTGGTGTTTTATGGAAATGTCAACATTTTTGAAATATTGGAATCTCTTTGTCTTTCATCATGATTTGAGTTTGAAATGTGCAAACATGTTTTGAATAAGTATTTAAAAATATGAAAATAGTTTTGAAAAAATGAAAGAGATTATTAAAATCTCCATATTTATGATGAGGAAATCACCCAATCCATGTGTCATCCTTAAAGGAATGTTTAATGTGTTTCTTGTTATTTATTAGTATTTCATGTTTGCTTGTAGTATCTCTATGTATTTTTGAGTGTTTTGAAATGTTGGAAGGCATTTTAGGGCTATTTTGATGAGTTCAAGGGGTTTGGGATCAATGGAGACTTGTTTAAAGGTGATCAAACATTCCAGACCTCAAAATGAGCATCCTTATTTTTTGCTTGCCAAAATAGAAATATCCTTATAAGATAAGACATGTTGTCTAGATTGTAGACATCTATAATATAAACTAGACATCTTCTATACAAGTGATGAGAAGTGAGGTGCCCCTATGCCCAACCATAAACATCACAAGCATTCACACGTGATCTGGTCAAACTCCGTAGACTTTAAGTTTCCAAGTACAATGGTTCTAGAAAGTGAGATCCAATCGAGATGATCATTATTTTCTCAATTCCACTTGTGACATACAAGTTAATGGTTAAGTGCAACTGAGTTATATGATTTTTATCATTTTATGCTTTATAAATTTAATTTCCTAGAGCAAAAATAGAGGGTAAAGTAATTTGATATTTAATTTATACCTAGCTAGCCTAACACAAGTACTCGTTCCCATCCCCAAACACATCCTGAATGCATGTAGTACTATTGGGTTACCAAATGTTAAGAATTTCTGGGTTACCAAGTGCCACACATATGCTCGAAGTGGTTGTGCTTATGTTCATTAACAACTAGAAATTGATTGCTTAACTAATGTGCATCAAAGTAAAGTGCATGAACAATAAATGCATTAAAAGAAACATTAATATATTTTTAGTGCTACAAGGAATATCAAAAGGGCTTATCTTTATTCTCATCACATTACTATGCTCACATACATCAATGCTTGAATAAAGATCTATACACACTCAGACTCCTGGTGTAGGCACTCAAAAATATTCTAACTCTAGAATGACTAACCTACCAGAACTTCATTACTGTATGAAAGAAATAAAAAATATATATATATATATAAATTGTAAGCCCAAGCACTATATTTATAGGTCAACATATACCCCATGATATCATATATTCGACATTACATCTTAGGGCCCAATATCGGGTATCTGATATCAAGGCTTTGATATCATGTATCCAAGATCAGAGCATGTCAAAACATGATTCATCATACCCCCATAACTAAATGAAAACTTTTTCTCAAGTGAAGAAGAGAAGAACAAAGTTCCTTACAAGATATTGGGTAGGTATGGCATTATTAATTAACATAAAAATTAACTCAGATAGAAAAAAAACTCTACATGCCCAAGTGTACAAATTTATAATCTTTTACAAAATTGGATGTTCATAATAAGAGAAGTGAAAACCCTAGACAAAAATAACATTGAACTCCTCTTGATAGCTGAAGAGCAAGGAAGAAAATCCAATTTTCATGAATGCTCCTCATCATAAGGTGCTACTGCTTATCCTTTGGTGAAGGCAGTCCCTCTTTCAGGCTACACTTTCACTACAATCACAACACAATCATGGATTAGTATGCAATGTGTAACATATAAATTTGAAGTTCCTTGTCTTGTTGATGATTACACTTGGCTAAGTTGATTTAGTTAATAGTGTTAGCAAGAAAGTTGATAAATAGGGTAAAGTGGATAAGTGGAACATTAATAATTTGGAAAATTCTAAATGTGATGAAATCCTTGAAGAGGGTTTAAGAATTCAAAACAGTAATAATAAAATATTTCATTTACAATGTTGTGAATATGCACATAATTAGATGTCATTGATGAGGTAAACAAAAGGATTAGATTGTAAAGATGTCAAATGGTAAAGAACTTATCTAACCCAATCAAAAGATCTACAAGTGGGTCCTTCCCAAAGCAAGCATAGGCCTTTTATTACCCTTGTAAAAATTTAAAATGAAGAGTCCATGGGTCCCATGGATGATTAATGGTTGCAGAGAGTTAAAGATAAAAACTTGAAAGAAAATACCTAAGAATTTTGACACATCAAACTTAGACATCAAGCAAGAACATGAAACTGGGAGTGAGGTGAGACATAGAAAGCATAGATGGATGAGAGAGAGTGAAATGAAGTTCTTTTTTGATGGATCAACGTCATGTGTATCCTGCCGTTAATTGCTTCTTGTGTTAGTCCTAGGCGGTGAAGTGCTTTTGTGCAAAGAAAAACATCTTGTCTTGTTCAGTGTGCAATGTACTATTATCTTTTCCTTAATCAACCCTAAGGACTCATTCCAAGGATGTTAATGATTTTCTAAGTTCTACTTAGTGCACAAAAAACTAAGTCCCCAACAACGGTGCTAATGATGAGTGGCGAGGTACCCCTACGCTCAACAATACGAATACGAGCATTTCACGCATGATCCAGTTGAATTGTAAGGACTAAGTGCCTATGCGCCTTTGTGGAAAAATAACGAGTTGGTTAATCATTGTCTTCCCAAACTTACTTGTATGTCACAATTGTATGGTTAAGTAAGCTTGAGGCATATGATTTTTATAGCTTTTATGTGTTTTATATCCTATGCTAGTAAGGAGGGGGAGAGAGATAACTAAGTAACTAATCTAATTTAACTACTCATTAACTAAATCCTAAGTACTCCTAATGCTAGTATCTATTCCCATTTTCCATACACATCCTAAACTAGTGCAATGCTATTGGAATTACCAACTGCTAATCGTCATCCTAAACTAGTACTCCTAATGCTAGTATCTATTCCCATTTTCCATACACATCCTAAAGGATTGTTGAAATCCAACAACACTTGCTGACCCTAATCCAACTTCCCCTGCTTTCCTTTGAAAATGTTATACTACCTATTTCTAGGTATGATATACTTCAAATGAATTTTTATACACATGTAATAATGGGTAATGAGAGGCAACTCAAGTGGTTAGCCGAGTATCTTGAAAAATATTTAGAGACTATAGATTTCTAATTTCAGTTAACTTGAGGCATCATTATATTCCTCTATAATGCTTTAAATATATCATGTTCAATATATATGTAGCTAGGTTGAAAGAAGATTTATCACCTTCAATGAAGGCTAACACCTCATTGATAGAGCTACTCACCACTAATGTAGGGCTAGTGATAATTGGCTTAAGTAATTAGCTCATAATCTTGTTAGACAAGAGGTTGCAAGTTCGAATCATTCCTAAAATATATAATGTATCATATTTGTTATATGCCTTAGGATATACTTATAGTTATTATTTTAGGTTCCAAAACCCACAAAACATATAGCTAAGGTAAAATTTAAAAAATCAATTAAACTTTTAGGAAAAGGGGTCTTGGACCCTAAAATTAAAATGTATTATAAAGAACAAATTCAAAGTATAGTTATAGATGAGCTTCAAAGAAAGGTGATAATCCAATATAAAAT
>MNCI01002887.1:3757-14467 GCA_015680685.1 Gnetum montanum
AAGGTAGGTAGGGAAGTTACATATTCAAAAATATCTCACCTAACTTCTCTCCCAAGTAACTTGGCCAACCAATTAGGAGATTACTTGGCCAACAAGTTAGGAGGTTACTTGCCCAACAAGTTAGGTAAGTTACAACAATTTTGGGTTGTTTCAACCACCAAAGAGATAAAAAGGTTATAATTTAGTTATAAATGAATAAAAGGGATAATAGCCATGTTACACAAATATCCCATAATTGTCCATTTAATTAGGAGGAAGTTATATAGTTAGGAATATTACCTTTGTAAGTAATTTGTTTACATAAATCTAAAATCCCTAATCTAATCTAATTTTGGGAAATTACTTGTTAGTCTTGCTTAGCAAAATATTTGGCTAAATTAGATTGGAACTTAATCTAGCCTAATTTAATGTAATTTAATTTAATTCTAAATTCCTAAGTGTCACTATGCTCCAAGATTTTATCATAAAAATCCAATATAATCTCCCCCTTATTGGTGGTAGCGGTGGTTAATTTTTTTTGCATCCGATAATTGTGATTAAAATTCGGAATGACCCGAAATACGAGCCCGAAGGCAAAGCCACCGATCCTACAACTGATTCAAAATATCTTCTCTGATCAAAAACGTTACCAGCAACTACATTCACAGGAAAAGACTCTACCGCCATGTCAGGAAACGTCGCCGTGTGTTCCGTTTGGATCAGTAACTGTTGTAACCTCTGCTTCTTGAAAATGCCTGCAATTTTTGATGATATGGTTTGAAAATTTTAGGCTCTGCAATTTTGTTCGTCCTTCAGTCGTGGCAGCCTGCGCTCAGATCGGCGCACAAACAGGCAACGACTTCAATGGCAAAGGCCAGATTGGTTCGAGCAACGGTGCCCGCAGTAGATGCAACGACAGCGGCAGTAACAATGGTGGTCGCAAGATGGTTTTCAGCGCTGGTATTCCTTATCAAGGGTTTCAATTTTCTATCCAGCGCTTGGGTTTTTGATTTCCGTCTGTTGTCACTTCTTCACTGTTTAATCGCGTGCGTGTCCTTGGGAACAGGAATCGACACTAGGTTGGCCTTCTTGTCAATCTTTTTTTTAAGGCTTTATCTAATTCTTTCTCCTCCACTTCCTGCAACTTGAGAACTTCAGCTTTTTTTTTGTCGTGGCCTCTGCACGTTTTACAGCTTCTTCCTCCTTTATCTTGGCGGTCTTACCCTTTGAGCCCTTGGCATTTCTCCAAAATCATTCCTCTTTCTCACGCGCCTCTCGATCAAGTTAACGTTTTGGTCTAGCAAAAATTGAAGACTGCGCCAAAACAGTTGCAATTGGGGAATGGATGTTTTTAGGCCTATAATTTGAGTGCTCTCGTAGCAGCAGAATTTGATACGAACAGCAAGAGCAGCACCTCGAATGGAGGAGGTCTGAACAATCAACAATTTGTAGCATCAAATTAATAGATGCAAATTTTGTTGTTTTATGTGAAGTCTTCATTGCATTCTTTACATCCCTTAAAGTTACAAATTTCTTCCTTCCATGTGCAAGGCTTTATTGCATAATATGATGGCCAGTCCAACTGCACTTGCTTGTTGCTGTGACCACCGAATCCAACCCTTTGATAATCCGATTTTCAATAATGTATTATCCACAATTTTCAATATTAACAGGGAGTATGATCTTTTGTAGTAAATAATCCCCTCCTTAGTTTTTATTCCAATCTTTATAACTTGACATTTTAGTTCTACTTTGCAAGAAGACTTCAGCATCAAGATTATTTATCATTGGCTTGCTTCCCATCAACTCACAATACTATAACCAGGGATTGTGCTAACTTTAAACAAAATATTTCAACTGTTCCATGTAATGGCCAAATGTGCTAATAGTAGGTTGAGGATTGACAACCCTTATAGTGTTGCGTTGTTGCAGCTAGGTAGGAAGCTCACCCTACATACTTGGAGCAGGTGGTAATGGAGCTAAGGGTGGAAGAGGTGCAGTTGAATGAGAAGGATAGTATGTTTGTGGAACATCACCCTTAGGAGAAGGAGTTCTATAGTACTCGTGGGTTTGGTAGTGAGGTTGAGAAGTGACATGACTAGTGGAGTCATGTGGAGAGATTGACTGCTAAACATAGTACTCGTATTGGTCAGGTTGACGGTAAGGGTACTGCTAATGTGGTAGTGGCATTCCCCATAATTGTGGGTGTTTCCACTGTTGATACTGCTCATTAATTTTTGGGGTAGATCCACTCAGATAATATGTCAAAGGTTGGTAAAACTGCCTTAGGTTACCTTGAGGATAAGGTAACCTTCGAGGTGTTTGTCATCTATTTAATCATGGGTTTAGTGCATACACCCTAGACCTTGCAGATGTGACACTACTAGGTAACATCCTTTAGGATGGTCATATTGGCATATCTCACATCTGCCATCATTATCTATGTTTGAATCCACAACCTCTTTAATGATGAAAACTTTTCCCTTACCCTTGTTACGTGCATACTCAGCTTCTTTCTTTCTTCTCCTCTCTTAGTCACTACTTTGTTTTCTAGACTCCTCTACTATTTTTAGAATAGTTTGAAATTTATCATCTAAGAAGTTTCACATTTGATCCACCTTTTTTGATACTTCTGATGTAAATTTTTAAATGGAGAAATTTTTCCAATTTACCATCTCTTCAAGTGGTGACTCTTCTTCATCTTCACAAAATCTAACTTCCTTCTTTTAAAGAGAAGAACCTTTGTTATACTATGCACTTTCTCTTTTCCTTAACTCACCTTCCTCCTTGGCAGCTTGCTCCAAAAATCTTTGTATTTGATGGGCTCTAAGCTCAGATAGCCTTCCTTGGGCATAAGTCCCAAGGGTTCTTCGCATTTCATACCTAATCCCATCTACAAGATGGCATAGTTTTTCTCTTTATGAGTAACCATGGCTAAGGCAATGATGTAATAATGCATAATATCATCCCATGGAAGCATCCAAGGGTTTATGTCCTCCTTGTTTCCATCCTTATATTTTCTTATGCAGGTTGGACACTCAAGAGTATGTTTGATACTTATCGTTGAATAGCTCTAACATGGTACTCCATCGATGAATTGATTCTAGTTCTAGGAACCAGTACTAGCTTTCTGCTTCCTTGATTAGTGTTTGTGGAAACAAGTTGATTTTTTGCCACTCATTTTCTATATTTTGCAAGGAAAATGCATTGTGAAATGCTTGTAGATGGTTTTGAGGATCAACATTGTATCCCCCTTCAAATCGTGGGATGTTATTCATCTCTAGTCTTTTGATCCTACTATTTTTCTGGTGCCTTGTTGGGATACTAATAGCCTTAGTTATATCTAACATACTTCGGGTAGCAAGTAGGGGTTTATTGTGATCATACTGTCTATGGCGTCTATGATTCCTATGCTATTCTCTACTCTCCCTTCTTTCATGATGTGTCTCTCTAAAATGCCCTTGCCCCCTTTCTCAACTGTTTTGTCTATGATCCCTATTTCACTTACCATTGTCCTCAGGGTCTTTCCCTTTGTGACTGTGTTTAGATCCTGAAGGAGAGGAGGAAGGAGATGATGAAGGTAAAGAGGAAGGAGGACTAGAACCATGACAGTGCCTGCTACCTTCTCTTCGGTGGTCGTAGCCTTGGCCACAATTACAATAAGAATGTCCATCTTTGTCATGCATTCATGTTTCTTTTTTAGATCCTTTATTTCTATCAGTACCACAATCTAGGTTATGAATAGTTGAATGAAGATTTTGATACACAACCCCTTGACCAAAGTCAACAAGAAGAACATAATTTTGTGGAAAACCTCTTGAGGCAAGTTCACCACCATTATTTTCACTTAGGACATACAGGGCATCCTAAGACCACTTTCCCTTCATAGATTTGTAATGTCTCTCTTGTTGCAAATCCCTTTGGTTTTTTGCCTCCATGGATTGATAATCTCTCAAATCTTATTCATGCACAATGTATTCTAATTGTAAGTGTTGCATACCGATTCGTGTGAGAGAATGAAGAAGCATGCTTGGGATTGAACGATCGAGAGGTAACACTATGTTACCCTCTAAGTCACACCATCATAGTTGTTTATCCTAGTGGAGGATAAAGGTAAATTCTAGTATATACTCATCAAGATGAGTGTATACCATGTGAAATTTTTGGGGCAGTAGCAGATCATCATGGGTACTCCGCCTTCGATTTTTCATGATGTCAGACCTAGGCAGTAAAGCACTCTCATAAGAAGAAGAAGACATGATTGATTATTTAGTATGCAATACTCTTTTTTTGATGATTGTAGGTTAACTAACCCTAAGGGTTCGTTCCAATGATGGGAAGATTCCTAAGTTCTAATTAGCACACAAACAACAAAGTCATTGGCAACGACGCCAATGATGAGTGGCAAGGTACCCCTATGCCCAACCATACAAATTCAAGTGTTCATGTATGATTCGGTTAAACTCCAAGGACTAAGTGCTTATGCACCTTCATAGAACAAGGATGGGTTATGTAATCGTTTTCTTCCCAAGCTTATTTGTAAAGCATAATTATATGGTTAAGTAAACTTGAGGTATGTGATTTTTATGGTTTTTATGTTTTATATTATGGGTGCTTAAAATAGAGAAATGATATAATTTAAGAAGTAATTTTATTTAACTAATTAATTTTTCTTTAACTAGTCCTAACACTAGCATTCGTTCCCACTCTCTGTACAAATCCTGAACCAATGTAACACTACTGGGATTACCAAACACTAGTATTTACTAGGTTACCAAGTGTTCCACATATGCTCAAAGTGGTCGTACTGAGTGTGCTAATTCATTGATAGTTACAAGTCAATAGAATTAACATTAATTAACTAACAAGAGTAGCAAATAATAGTAAATAACATTTAAATGAAATAATTAAGCTATTCTGAATGTTGCAAGGTTTATCACAAAGTTCATCTTTATTTTTAGACACAAGGTGTCAGGTACATAATGCTCAAATAAAGATCTATTCACTTATGACTCCTACTACAGACACTCAGAAATAATTCTAACTCTAGAAATGAAAAACTACAAGAGTTCGATTAATGGATTAAGAAAAACCTCTTGAAAACCAAGTGCCCCTATCTCTTATTTATAGGTGACAAGACTAGTTTTAACATCGCATATCCGATGTCACTTGGTCTACCTCGATATCATGTATCCGATATCGAGGATCTGATATCGCAGATCCGATATCGGGACTCATCAAATAGTAATAGAAAAACTAAATCACTAAGGATGGTAAGTGAGCAACCCAAAGTGTATGATCTAGTGGATCTAGGATGCATTTTTTGAACACTCGCACATGAGTTCAGTCATGGGGAGAGGCATTATCCTAACTCAGGAATTAATAAGTGCTTTTAACTTTTTTGTTTTCTACTTTTTTATGGTTTATAATTTTTTATTATATCTTTTTCTTTTCTTAATATTTTTTCACATTCTTTGATACCTTCTCATTCTTTTATACTTTTTCATTTCTTGAATTTTTTATATTTCTTAATATTTTTCATTCTTTTTATCTTTTTAATTCTTGATATCTCTTCTAATTTTTCATGTTCTTTTATCATTTTACTCATACATATTTTTTTCAATTTTCAATAAAACACATTAAATAAGGTAAGATGTAGTCTTGATAAGGTGAAGATTTCTCTATATTATCAATCATAAGGGAGTGTTTATCTATACAATGAGACCAGATCATGCATCCATCCATTCCAACAATAAAAGGTTCTTACCATGGCCATAATGATATTCTTCTAATAATAAAGCTAAGAATAAGCCTATAATCATTATGCCTAGACAAAAGCATGAAGAACTAGGTGGGAATGTAAAGGGTGTGACATCAAGAGGATTTGTTGGCTCTCTTGGATTACTATTGTGAGTTTTATCCTATTGATTAGGTTGTATTATATCCTTGTAGAGCTAACAAAAAATGGGAGTAAGAGTACCATAAGTGCTGCATTACCATGTCACTAGAAAGACATGTTACCCATGCCTATAGGTAGTCCTTTAGTAAGGTTGACACAGGTAAAACATAAAATAAATGCACAAGAATAAATTTTTGGGGGTTCCCATAAGTGTTGCATTACCATTTCACTAAAAAGACATTTTACCCATGCCTAAAGGTAGTCCTTTAGTAAGGTTGACACAGTTTAAAAAAAATAAATGCACAAGAATAAAGTTTTGGAGGTCCCATTGGAAAAACATGTTACCCATGCTTGAAGGTAGGCGACTTCTCAAGAATCTAAAAAATAAAACATGCAATGAATAAAATTCTCCCTTGGACAATACGCCAAGTGGTAATACCCTTTACAATAGTGGTAGTCTTATGGTTGTAAATCCAATAGATGAAATAATTTCATGCCACTAGAAAATTATTTGAACTTGGTTTGAATTTTGAAAAGAATGGCTAATGATTACTTTAACCATTAATAACACACAAGGATTCATTATGCATTTGGTAAGATACCTCATGTCCCAAGTTCAGCAACATTTTCTCTAGTCCATCTCACTTCACTATATATTTGATCATAACTTATGGTTTTGCATAATATAATGTTATTTTTCCAATTTGGTGATACTAACATGTGTGTTTTGTGAGATAGTTATGTCTTACATTCAACTCCTTAAGTGCCTAAGAACCCTTTTAGGCATGGTTATACAAGAGCATTAAGGGTTGGAGCCTACTTTGGAGAGGACCCACTTATATAACTCTTGTATTTCATACTTGACAAGAAATTCCACATCATCTTGTGCCTTCCTAAATAATCACGATTCAATAAATACTTTCTATATCATTTAGTAATTTGTTCATACATCATAAATTCATTATTCATTTCTTATCCATACCATAAACTTTTGTTGCTAAAAATTCCTTCTTCATGAACCTTGAATGTTAAATTGTTGAAAACTGTGCATCACTCATGGCCCATGACCCTTTAGATAAGCATTACATATTTCAAATATTCCATTTGACTCATTTTCATCAATAAAAATCGATGAAAAATTTGAAATTTTTAATGATGACATTGTAGCTATGATGTTGTAGGCACCTACGATGTTGTATCTACAATGTCGTGCATATAAAAATATTATATATACATGTAGGAGTTAGTGAAATTTTTCACTTCCTCATTTTGCAACAAGAGAGTTTTTGTAGTTTTTTTTTTCAAAACTCTTGCATAGTAGCTTCCAAAGGCCATACGATCACCCTCATAGCTCTAATTCCTAATATTCTTAAATCCTATTGATCCTAAAGCACTTAACTTTGTCAAGGTGGGGGGGTAGGTGGAGGGGAGTGTGGGGTGCATTGCATGATATAAGTGCAAATTTGAAAATTTTAGCCAAAATTTCTTAACACTAAAAATACACTATAAAGGGTAAGTATAAAGAGATAAGAAGAATATTAAAGTTAATCAATCAAACTAAGGCCAAAAAGATTTAGATAATACTCTTAATAGACCATATCAACTATTTTGGGCCATAATAAGCAATTAAAATGATAAAAGTTCATATGTAACTAAAAGATATATACTTAAGGGGTTCCTTTTTTTGCAAATTTTTCTAACTCTACAATTATAATATGATAAGAACTTGATCTAACCAAGGGTATGAGTAAGGTAAAGAGCTATTAAGAATTGGTATGAACCTTTTGATAATTTCATACCTTTGTTGATTGCAAATGGTCCTAAAGAGACCACTACAAGGAGGACCTTCACAACATGGTCTACACTAACCAACAATGGAAAATGGTACTTAGGAGAAATGTACCAATTCTGGTAAAATAAACAAGTTGATGCAACAATTAAAATCGAAGGAGTATTTGTGCCATACTTAGTAGAAAGGACATATGAAAAAATAAGATAAGGACAAAATAGGAGAAAATTTCTATAAGCCTGACAACAAAGGGAAGAAGCCAATGGAAGAGCCACCACCACTTGAAATACAAACTACATTGAGTCACTTCAAATTTTATTTTTCTTTTATCATATAACTATGTCATTTTTGTGCACACCACTATGCCACTTAGTGTCAACAAGTAATTAGAGTTAGTTAATAATCTTGAACCTTCCTAATTTTGTAAGAAGGTCAATCCTATTTTGTTCACTCGAGGACAGGTTTTTGGTAACTGGTGGGGGTATGATAGAGTGTGAATTAGCTAAAACGTCATATTTATTTTGTGATTTCATAGATGAAATGTCACAATTATAATAAATTCCTATAAATACAAGACTCTTGCCATGTATTAGACACCTTTCGATCAATAGTAACTAGACTTTGTCAATTTGATTTCTTTGAATTAACTGAGCAATAGAGAATGAATGCCCACAGTGTGGTGTTGAGTAGTTGTAGGGAATCTTTATTCAAGTGAAGTGTACTTGTGAAAAATTCATGTCCAAAAATAAAGATCGAGATTTCTTTTCATCATTGTAGCATCCACTTAGTTTTATTATTTTACTTAGCATAGTTTTCACTATTTTCTTAGTTTAATCTTTTACATTTCCAAGTATTTTACTTTACTTGTTCATTAGTAAAGTAGAATGAGTATGAATAGTTTCAAGAATTTAAGTGTAATCATTTGGTAATTCCCGTAGTGTTATTTCTTGGTTTTCCCATTAGCATAATGCTTGGTAACCTAATAATGGTTACATGAGCCTAAGATGTGTATGGTAAGCCATAACTGGATGCTTATCGCTCTAGGCTAGAGTAGATTTATATTACCATCATTACTTTGACTTAGGATTAAATTTTGTTATTAATTATGTTTATTGATAATAGTGATCAGGGCCTAACAACATCAATTATCATATGTCTCACTTTGCACTAAACCATATGTGACAAAGCTACCACTAGTCCAAGTGGGAAGACATCGTCTTACAATCAATGCTTAATAATATAGATGCCACAACTAGTCCCATCCATGGAATTTGATCAAATCATACATGAATGCATATGATTTTTATGGTGGTAGCTTTGTCACATATGGTTTAGTCCAATGTGAGGCATATGATAATTGATGTTGTTAAGCCCTGATTACTTCTAACAATAAGCATAATTGAGAATGAAATTTAATCCTAAGTCTAAGTAATAATGGTAATGTAAATCTACTCTAACCTAGAGTGATGAGCATCTTGTTCTAGCTTACCATACACGTCTTGGGCTCATGTAATTGTTACTAGGTTACCAAGCATTATGCTATTGGGCAAACCAAACAATAACACTACTAGGATTACCAAACGATTACACTTAAATGTTCAAAACCAATCGTACTCATTTTGCTTTACTAATAAATAAGTGAAATACTTGGAAATGTAAATGATTAAACTAAGAAAATAGTAAAAACTAGGCTAAGTAAAATAATAAAACTAAGTAGATGCTATAATGATGAAAAAAAATCTCGATCTTTATTTCTAGACATGAGTTGTGCCCAAGTACACTTCACTTGAATAAAGATTCTATACAACTACTCAATACCACAATATGGGCATTCACTCTTTATTACTAAGTTTAAGTCTAAAAAATCAAACTAACAGAGTCTAGTTACTATCTAACTAAAATGTGTCCAATACATGGCAGGAGTCTTGTATTTATAGGAATTTATTTGAATTGTGACATCACATTTATGAAATCATAAAAAAAAATGCACATTGCATCTATGACATTGTAGATGTAACATCCTAACCAATTTATGCTCTATCAACATCTAACAACTGAAATCCTTTATTGACTTTCATGTAACTAGCTATAATCATAACACCTCAACCAAAGAACATGCTTGCTCCACTTCTTGAATGTCCTCCTTCCAACTTATTCATGGGGGAGGAGATAATCTATTTTAATACCTTGAAGAGGATATAAGTGTTTCTTCTTCTTCTTTCACATCATTTTAAATATATTTTCCATTTTCTTTACCCTTTGATATTTAGTTCATGTCCTTTTACATTTAGTTTTTCTTTTACTTTTACTTTACCTTTACATTAATGTTTTTTTTTCACTTTATCATTTTCCTTTACTTTCTCATGATAATCCAGTTTTATTCCATTATTGTTGTAGATTTTGATAATTACTAAATGCAACTATCAAGATTATGATTATCTATAAAGGCCAACCTTGTCTTTGGATTATGCTCTCTCCTAACAAGTTATCAGTTTTCTAGTAAGATTAGGTAGTGATCTCCTAACATTTGCCCATTCCACCTACATTATATGGAGCTCTTTCACATGAAAACTAAAAAGTAACATGTGATCTTGTTACCCTACGAACCTAGAAAGGACCAAGTGGAAATGGAAAAGCATGTGGTCTTAAGGGGATTTTTTGTTTGCTCTTCTAGACTTCCTTCTTACATCCATGATTCCTCACAAAGTGTATCATCACTCATCTTGTAAACTATAAAAGGAAGTATGTATTTTTAACGTGTTATTTCCCTTTAAAAAAAAGAAAATAAAAACAAATATATGTGAAGATCATTTGAGATATAAGCACTAGTTATGGTGCTGGAAAGACATGTTGCCCATGCCTAAAGGCATCCTTCTATCTAAGGCCCAAATTTCTTCCTTAATAAACTACTTCATTCTTTTCTTTTTGGAGTGATGGACATTCTCTATGGTTTTCATAGATTCATGATGATAAGAAAGAAGAAATACATTAATGCAAAGCCATTGAAACTAATATTGAGTTCGTCTAGACTTAGAACAGACTC
>MNCI01002888.1:0-25854 GCA_015680685.1 Gnetum montanum
GATCATTGTAAGATCAAACTCTTGTAAGATTACAAGTCATGGTATAATACGAGGGATTACCATTGGCTTATTCATGAGGAACCTTATTGCACTATGATCTATATGTATATATACTTTATATCCCAATACATAGTGTCTAAGCTTTTCTAGCGCAAACACTACAACCATTAATTCTTTCTCTTTGGTAGTGTAGTTAAGTTGTGCACCAGTGATACTTCTACTTGCATAGTGGATGTAATAAGGATGCTTCTGGTCATCTAACTTTGTAAGTACATCTCCTAAGGCATAGTTGGATGCATCAGTCATGATATGGAATGGTTTGGATGAGTCAGGAGCTTGTAGAATGGGTGTTTCTACTAGCTTCTATTTTAGAGTTTGAAAAGCTAATTCGCATTCCCTAGTGATGAGTGGCAAGGTACCCCTACACTCAACCATACGAAACCATCCAGTTAAACTCCATAGACTAAATGCCTAAACACCCCATGGAACACTTAGAGTTAATCATTCGTTGTCTTCCCATACTTACTTGTTGTTGTCACGGTGTATGGTTAAGTAAGTCTGAGGTATATGATTTTTTTGGTCTTTTATGGTTTTATGTCTTCTATACTAAGAGAAAAGGGTTGAGAAACTAACTAATTCTAACTAATGTCCTAAGTCTAAATTAACTAGCGTCAACATCTGTTCCCACTTACTGTACACACCCTGAACTATGCAACTGTGGCTACCAAATGCTAATCGTTACTGGGATCACCACATGTAACGCATGTGCTCGAAGTGGTTGTACTAAGGCACCTATCTAGCCTAAGCATGATGAGCAGCTAATTCCTTGACTAGCCGTAAACATCCGTAGATGCTTGTAATCAAGTCATACTCATCCCGTGTTCTAGGAGATAAGGGTGAGAGAATCTAATCGCGATGAGTAGCCAATTCCTTGGTTAGCCGTACACATTCGTCAATGCTCATAACCAAGTCGTACTCATGCCACGCTAATGCATGTAATAAATAACATGTAAGAAATAACAGATAATAAAGCTATTCCATGCACTGCAAACTTTATCCACAAAGCTCGTCTTTATTGCCATACACAACTTGCGTTTAGGTACAAAGCTGCTCGAATAAAGAACCATTTACTTGGGAACTCCTACTGCGGGCACATGGAAAATATTCTATCTCTGAAGTGACTAAACTACTAGAGCTTCGCTACTTCTAGCCTAGGATGAGAAATGAAAGGAGTTTCGCCTCTTATTTATAGATTTGGCAGCGGACTGCGATATCGCATGGGATGCGATATCGCGGTGCATGCGATATCGCGTCTCATCATACCCCCATGACAGAATGAAAACTCGTCCTCTAGTTCCTTACAATAATATCATGTAGGTATGGAATTATTGAGGGGAATGGAACTAATGGGATGACATGTGAATGGATCATTATTACAAGACTTGACAAAACTGGTGTTCATGACAATAAGGATGAACACCTTATTACAATGACATCAGGCCTTTGTTGGTAGCTGAGAAAGAGAGAGAGAAAGAAGTGTTGCTACTGCCGAAGCCAAGATTGTGCCTTCGTTGTCCATACATAAGCACGTCATCGATCTTGCTCCTTGCATTGCTGCATCTAGCATGGCTCCAATCTAAATGGTTGCTCTAGATCCAATCCATTGTTTGCATGTCCGCCATCTGCACACACAACATAATCATATATTAGCAAGGGTAATTGAATCATCATGTAATTGATACCTTGCTTTGGTGTAAACTCATTGGCTAGGTAGTGGTATGACTAATATGGATCTGGAAATATATTAAGGATGATTACCAAAGGTATAGGGGTTAAGAAGAAAATAAAAAATTTTGGGGCTAGGAGAGAATCGTAAAAATCAGGCCTCGTACCCCCATGGCTAATCGCGAACCTCCGGTAGCGTTAGAATGGAGAAAGAAAAGGAGTAAGAAAGATAGATAAAAAGGGACAACTATGGCATCGATGAAGTGGATGTCAAGATGGAAATGAACAAAAATAAAATTAATTGCAAAATGTTAAGGGAAATAATTTAAGTAAGGCTCCAAATAGGAATGTCAATGGGTCCTCCCCAAAGCAGGCTCATGCCCTTCATGCCCTGACAAACCCACATTCAAAGAGTCCGTAGGCTTTGGGAATGTCATTTGGAACAATAGTTAAAGTCTTCACCACAAGAATTTACCAAAAAGAAAACAATGCATCGACCAAAATATATACACTAATGATACAACTGGCAATGAGGTGAACAATGGAGAGAAGGATGGAGAGAAGAGAAATGGAATGGAATCTCAAGAACAAGGTGGTGTACAGCCCCTTGTGTGTTTGATGATTAATGTGACTTGGTAAATCTCATTCCAACTTCGNGATAATTGGGTAACATCGGAATGGCAAGGAAACTCAAGAAGAAACATTCAAGCACCCAAGAGAATGAAAAACACAAAAGCATCAAGTTCTTTTGAAGTCACACCCTTTTCAATCCATGAGTCCTTCCTTAGTTTGAGAAATCCCAAATCACCGATTCATTAAAGTCCTTATTAGAAAGGGACTGTACATTCCCAAGCCGAGAGAAACCATAGAAACTAGTGGATGAATGGATGAAGTGAACTCATTGCCTGCCATATCAAAAGAGACATACCTTAGTATCAACATTGTGACTTAAAGGTAAAAACCAAACATTAGCAATCAATATGAAAATAGTTCATACCATAATGAAGAACGCTTATTATGGGACAAACTTACAGGGTGGATCACACACACACACAAAAATTGAAAAAGTATAATGATGTTGTAAACAAAAAAACTAGAAAAGTTAAAGAAATTTGTAAAACAAAAAGTAGAAAAGTTAAAGAAATTTGTAAAACAAAAATGTGTAAAAAAAAAACATTGTAAAACAAAAACATGTAAAAAAAAACTTAAAAGAACTGAGGGCCCCATATGGTTAGCATAGGTGGCCATCTCCCCTATGACTGAGTTGTAAGGGAGAGATTCGAAATAATGAGCGTTTGTTTGAATTTCGTAAAAGTGCCCAACTTCTCCCAACTGATGTTCTTAGGTTGAGGGGTGGAAGTTGGCGACACTCATATCTCAATGTGTCTATGCCTTCGTTACGGGCATGGGCTTCCTCAGTTCATTCCATGCACATTTTTCTGCTCCTTCTAGTTATCAACCATGGGGTGTCTACTACTTCTTGTGTGGTTGCTACATACAGGCATCTTTGTTTCAATGTTTCCTGGGCACACTTGTTACATGGAGGCATTTCCTCCATGTCATCACCTGATGAATCACTATATGTGATGCATGGAACTTTCCTCTTCTCAATCTTTCCACATATGTTTATCTTAGAAATTTCCAAGGAAAGATCATGGATCCTAAGGCATGTGTCTACTATGCTTAGCCATGCCCTTCCCATTATAATCAGGAAGTCTCCTTTATTGTTGTTCACTTCAATTACCAGAAAATCAACTGGGTAAGACCAACCACACACAGTGGTGATGATGTCCTCCACCAATCCCAAGGGAATGGTGATGGACTGGTCTACCAGCTCTAGTTGAATGTTTCTCTTCTTGAGTTGGGGTAGGTTCCAGGCATGATACATCTCTCATGAAATTAAGCAGACTCCGGAACCTGAGTCAAGAAGAGCCCTATGTGGTTTATTTTCGGCGATCTGCAAATAGATTAAGGGACTCCCAGGGTCAGTTAGTTTCTTGGGAATGTGGCCTACCTTGATCCAGTCAGTTACGGTATGTGTTAACATAACTGTATGCGTTACACTCTGTTGGACTGAAGGGTTCTCCGAAGTGTTAGATGGTGGAGGAGTGCTCATGGCCTCAACCACTTGTTTCTGCGAGAGTTTATTTGGCAGCTTGTAGAGAAAGAGAGAGAAAGAAAATGAAATGTGTTGCCGCCAATGCTAAGATTGTGCCTTCCGTTGTTTATCCATAGCCACACCACCAAACTTGCTCCTTTCGTAAATTCTTCAATTCCAGTCCATCCCGAGTGCTTCCTCCAAGCCCAGTCCATTGTTTGTATGATCGCCATCTGCACACAAAACACAGTCATAAATGAGGAAGGATAGATAAACTACAATGTAGTTGATACCTTCCTCAATATCAAGCACATTAGCTGAGTTGTGGTTATGGAAGAAACTGGTTTGGAGATTTATCATAGGTGACTACCCAAGGTCTAAGGGTTAGGCGAATAGTAAAATGGAGAAAATTGAAAAATTTGTGCCAAGGCCCCCATGACTAATAGTGCACCTCTCATAGTTATAAGATGGAAAAATACAAGTGGTGGGACAGGATATCGCATTACCCGCGATATCGCGTACACGTTATCGCAGTCCGCAGCCAATTCTATAAATAAGGGGCGGTTATCCCTTGTTTCTCCATCTAGATCTAGAACTTAGCCAAACTATTGATTTTTTCCCATTCCAGAATTAGAATATTTTCCATGTGCCCGCAGTAGGAGTCCCAAAGTGAATGGATCTTTATTTGAGCAATTTTGTACCTGAGCACACAATTGTGTACGGCAATAAAGATGAACTTTTGGAAAAACCTTGCAGTGCATGGATTAAGCAAAGTAGGACTTTAATTATTGTTATTTTTTATTCATTATTTAAATACTTTCTTAAGGACTTAATCTCTCTCAACCCTCAACTCTCATAGTTAAGTGCATTCAGTACAACTGCTTCGAGCACGTGCGTTACGCTTGGTAATCCCAATAATGAATAGTGTTTAGTAACCCAGTAGCGTTGCATTGGTTCAGGATGTGAAATAGCATGCGGGTAAAAGGAAACTGATGCTACGTTAATTAAGGCTTAGTTAGTTAAAGTTAGTTAATTAGTCTCTTAACCCTTTTCCGTCTTAGCATAGGCGATATAAATGGAAAAGATATAAAAATCACATGCCTCAAGCTTACTTAACCATACAACCGTGACAAATACAAGTAAGCTTGGGAGGACAATGATTGATTAACCTTAGGTGTTCCATAAGGCGTGTAGGTGCTTAGTCTACGGAGTTCGACTGGATCACGCGTGTAACGCTCGTATTCATATGGTTGAGTGTAGGGGTACCTCACCACTCATTAATGAGGAACAAGAAAGATGGGAAAGAATAACAACAACAATGCCAATAAAATGGATGTCATGGATGGGGATGAAACAAGAGATGATTGATTGCAGGAAATGTTTAAGAAAAAGAACTTAACAATTGCACCAAAAAGGAATGCCAGTGGGTCCTCCCCGAAGTAGGCTCATGCCTTTTATGCCCTCACAAACCCACAAACCAAAGAGTCTGTAGGCTCTAGGAATGTCATTTGGAAACAAGAGTTAAAAACTTACCTACAAGAATTCCCAGAAGAAAAACAATGCATCAACCCAGAAAGGACTAATGATAAAACTGGCAATGAGGTGGAAAAATGGGAAGAAAGATGGAGAGGAGAGGATGGAATGGAATCCCAAGAACAAGGTTGTGTATAGTTCCTTATATGTTTTATGGTTAATATGACTGAGTAGAAATCATTCCAAATCCAAACTCAAACCAACCACATTCAGTGGCCTCACATAAATATACTTGGCCAATGCATCCTCTTGAAGCAACAAGAATGCCTTCACGAAGAGTGACCACCATCCCAAGGAGAGCGAGGCAGACAAGCAGGAAGTGAGAAAGGGCTTTAGTTAGAGAGAACCTTCAGGCATGGGTAACATGTCTTTCTAGTTTCATAACCAAGGCTTGTAGCCTATATTCCTTTATTATGTCTAAGGGGTATGCTTTGAATTCTCACTTTTCTCCGTTCTTTTCTTGGTTTGAAAAGTACCCAGCCATCAATTCATTAATAAATTTATTTTGAAAAATGGGATTGTATAGTTCCAAGCCAAAGGAGACCATAGAGTTGTATGGATGAGTGGACGTGTGGACTCATTGCCTATTTTACCAAAAGAACCATACCTTAATATCAACATCATAAATTCAAAGGTAGAAATCAAACATTAGCAATCAATATGATATAATGCAATCCACCATTATGAACACTTATTGGATGATGAATAAAATTAAATAAAATAAAGAAATACTAAAAACATAAATGATGGTGTAAAAAAAGAACAGAAGTTGAAAAAATGTGTAAAAAAAAAATTCAAAAAGAATTGAGGGCCTAAAACTGTTAGCATAGGTGACCATCTTCCCCACGACTAAGTTGGAAGGAGGAGATCCAAAATAGTGAGCAAGGTTGTCCATCAACAGAGGTAGCAACTGTATTGGCATTCCTAAGCTCATGGAAAGGTTTGGTTTGTTGTACATTGATGAAGAATTTTTTTATGTAGCTCTCAGGTTTGTATATTGTCATGGCACCTGAAGGAAAAGTTGCATAAATAATATAAGGTCCTTCCCATAGTGTTTGAAATTTAGTCTGTTGTGGCACATGTGTGGGATTCCAAGAGAGAACCTTATCTCTCAGTTGATATTTAACTTTCCTAATCCTTAGGTCATGACGTTGTTTATTGAATGCCTTGTGAAACTCATTAGATGATAGGGAAGCTAGTCGATTTTCATCTAGAAAGTTAAGGATTACTAACCATTGTTTCTGTGCTAGACCAAGGTCAAGGTTGAGGTCACATGCCATGGATAGTGTACGAAGCTCAGTTTGAATGGGAAGCATTGGTAATTTACCATACACTAACTCATAGGAAGAGTAGCTTGTAGGGAGTTTCGATGTGGAGCAGTATGCCCAAAGAGCATCGTTCAGTTTAGTGCTCCAGTCTCGCCAAAACTTGCTAACAGTTCTTGTCAATATCTTTGTAATCTCCTTGTTGGTGACTTTTCCTTGACTATTCACTTGGAGGTGGTATGGTGTAGTCAATTTATGCTCAACCCCTAAGTGTTACATTAATTTTCGAAAAGTTGCACTTGTGAAGTGGGTACCATTGTCTGAAATAAGTGCACGAGGCACACCAAACCTATTTATGATTTGTTTGTGAACAAATCGTGTAGCTGTAGATGATGTACAATCCTTAACAGCAACTACTTCTGCCCATTTAGTTAGGTAATCAATAGCAACAATGATATAGGATTTTCCATTAGACATTGGTGTAATTAGCACTATAAAATCAAATCCCCAAATGTCGAAGGGTTCTAATGGTTGGATCCATTGTTGTGGACCCTCCATTCTAGCAATCATTCCCCCATCATGTTGATAGTTCTCACAAGATTTCACGAATTAATGGGCATCCCAAAACAGTATAGGCCAATAATATCCTGCAAGCAAGATCTTGATGGTCATTCATCTCCCAGCGTAATGACCCCCACAAGGACCCTCATGAGCATCTTAGAGAACTCACAGTTGATCTATATCGGGAACACACCATTGAACCAAGCCATTGGAACACACTTTGTAAATTGCTGATTGATTTTCATACGGTACTTGGCTTAGTGAGAAACTATTTTTCTTCTTAAGGTTTAATTCCTGTGGTATTTTTTGGGTGATGAGATAGGTAAGAATGCTACTGTACCAGTTTGTCTCTGTGGGTGATTGATTATTCACTACACCAGAAAAGAGGAATTCGTTAGGAAAATAATCAGAAATTGGATACTCATCCTCTTTGTTGTCCCATCGCAATCGAGATAAATGATTAGCAACTACGATCTCGGTGCCTTTACGATCGATCATCGTAAGATCAAACTCTTGTAAGATTACAAGTCATGGTATGATACGAGGGCTTACTATTGGCTTATTCATGAGGAACCTTATTGCCCTATGATCTATATGTATATATACTTTATATCCCAATACATAGTGTCTAAGCTTTTCTAGCGCAAACACTACAACCATTAATTCTTTCTCTTTGGTAGTGTAGTTAAGTTGTGCACCAGCGATACTTCTACTTGCACAGTGGATGTAATAAGGATGCTTCTAGTCATCTAGTTGTGTAAGTACAGCTCCTAAGGCATAGTTGGATGCATCATTCATGATATGGAATGGTTTGGATGAGTCAGGAGCTTGTAGAATGGGTGTTTCTACTAGCTTCTATTTTAGAGTTTGAAAAGCTAATTTGCATTCCCTAGTAATGAGTGGCGAGGTACCCCTACACTCAACCATACGAAACAAGCGTAGCACGTGTGATCCAGTTGAACTCCGCAGACTAAATGCGTAAACACCCCATGGAACACTTGCGGTTAATCATTCGTTGTCTTCCCAGACTTGTTGTTGTCACGGTGTATGGTTAAGTAAGTCCGAGGTATATGATTTTTTTGGTCTTTTATGGTTTTATGTCTTCTATACTAAGAGAAAAGGGTTGAGAAACTAACTAATTCTAACTAATGTCCTAAGTCTAAATTAACTAGCGTCAGCATCTGTTCCCACTTACTGTACACACCCTGAACTATGCAACTGTGGCTACCAAACGCTAATCGTTACTGGGATCACCACACGTAACGCACATGCTCGAAGTGGTCGTTTTAAGGCACCTATCTAGCCTACGCGTGATGACTAGCCGATTCCTTGACTAGCCGTACACATCCGTAGATGCTCGTAATCAAGTCATACTCATCCCATGTTCTAGGAGATAAGGGTGAGAGAATCTAATCATGATGAGTATCTGATTCCTTGGTTAGCCGTACACATTCGTCAATGCTCGTAACCAAGTCATACTCATGCCGCGCTAATGCATGTAATAAATAACATGTAAGAAATAATAGTTAATAAACCTATTCCATGCGCTGCAAGGTTTATCCACAAAGCTCGTCTTTATTGCTGTACACAACTTGCGTTCAGGTACAAAGCTGCTCGAATAAAGAACCGTTCACTTGGGAACTCCTACTGCGGGCACATGGAAAATATTCTATCTCTGGAGTGACTAAACTGCCAGAGCTTCACTACTTCTTGAAACACCGTGAAAAAATTGCGAGTCGGCCTCCGGCAAAGATTTGCAATTCATGCAAAGGCGCATGTTAGAAATCCAGAAGGGAGAACAAGAAAGAGCAACACCAAGAGGCGCGTAGCATCAAGGCTCCAACTTCCTGCACAGATTTCTACTCTGACTGTGTTTTCTCTATTTACGCTATATCACGCGACACTGTGTAATGGTGCTTAGCGTGATTGTTACTTTGGCATAGGGAGAAGCTTAAGCAGCGTGATGTGCGACTCATGTATTTTGCTAAGTCTTTTGTTCAAAAGCCAAGTTTACGCTCTATTATGCACGGCAGCGTAATAAGCTCCAGAACAGTCAAAGGTAAAGTTCAAGAAAGTACGATTGCTTACCTTACGCTCATCACGCAACGTAGCGTATCATAGCGTATTGCGTTGTCAAACTAGACATCATTTATGCTTCATCACGCGTGGCTGCGTATGCAAGCGTAAAACATAGACATAATTTACGCTTCATCACGCGCGGCTGTGTATGCAGCATGAATAAGCGTAATGGAACCCAAAGTCAGTTGAAACATGCCCGACACGCACCTGCTCCTTACACGCACAATATGCAAACAAGCGTATTGTGCGTAATCATGCAGTTTTACACAAAACAGTCAGACCAACAGTACCTGAAACACTTGGGACACACGTCATCAGGGTTGCATTTTTTTTCACAGAATGTCGTAGCCTATAAATACCCCAGTTGACAAAGATACAGGGGTTGGCAAATCAGAGAAGCAAAGACATTTTTTTGAGCACTAGAGCACTTGTCACCTTTTGAGCAGAGATACAGAGAGCAGCGCTTTAGCAATTGTTGACAACATTACCTTCTGGTAGAAATAGAGCACAGTTCGCTTTGAGCATCGGCAACAGGAGTAATCGGTCTGCTGGGAAGGACACTATTGGTCAGAAACAGTTGATCGGTAGGCGTCAGAGCTTGACCTTCCTTGCATCCTGGCTTTAGCCTTCGAGGTAGATCGGACTTTTGTTTGGACAGTTTTCTTATTGTTTTGTGCATTGCTTCACATCTGGTAATCGGGGTCTCCCCAGTGTAACGAGATGTACGAAATACACATTTTTTTAGTCAAAGCATAGATCTTGGAACTACGTGTTTCTCTTATGCCAGCCTCCTCTTATCGTGTTTAGCATTATCATCGTTGCAATTCATCTACATCGTTTTCCCCTCGTTTTTGTGATTCCTCGAATCAGATCGTCTCGCTAGATATTCATCAGTTTACTGATTAGTAAGTCCATGTCTGATCGACAAGACCATTCAGGGTGCCGCAGATTCGTTTTCCCAGCATAGCCCTCGCACGGATCCGTGGTTAAAACTGTGTACGAGGAATTTCGTTTGGTATTTTCCAGCTGCCGACGTTTTCCGTCGTTACAGTTTTCTGGCGCTAGAAGGAGGGCTTCAGGCTCCGATCCAAATATTTCAGGTAGCCCTGTTAGCGATCCATACACTTAACCATGAACGTAACACCTCTACGGAAGTTTACAGCCAATCACGTGGTATAGATCGGTTGCAAAGATGATTTCTTTGAAATCCAACAGGGTAGAAAGCCTATTTTGAGCATTTGTTGCCAACCATTCCTTAGATCCGATTATCACTTATCGTTAATCTTATTGCCCAATGGATTCTTTGTACACAACCACAACTGCCATGGTCCCTATTGATCTGGGTGCCACATCTGTGAACCCTATTGCGGTCACCCGACCAGCTCCGGGTGCAACAGAATCTCAGGGACCATTGCACCATTCATTGAGGCTCCAGGGAAAAGAGCCTATCTTCACGGTTATAACCCCTGAAAAATACAACTTCATATGCGTTAAGATCCAGGCGAAGCTGGCTCTAAGCCGAGCCAAACTCGAAGCGAAACAGAACTTTGAGGTGCTCCACCGAGGGGGCTATGATTTTAAGCCAATAGCTTACGACATAATTCCCTTGATCGAACACCAACACAAACTTATTACACAGTTGGTCATGGCCAAAGGCCAGTCTTCACAAGCTGTGGTGGAGCCCCAGCATGGGGAGGAGGAAGAGGACGAATTTGCGGCCTAGTCGGAACATTCATTCCATACTCTGGAACCTTCGTTCCATACCCTGAGCCCCCATACGTATGTAAATCACCTGCTCCTTTCAACAGAGAGGTCGCCTCTCTTAACACGGCCCCGACGACATAGATGCACGTCCCTGCCCTTCCACAGGCTGCTGCGCAACTATCTAGGTTGTAAGTACAAATCCCCCACAATAACGTGGGGGCAGTTTCGTCACCACGCGTACTTAGCATCCCAGTGGTGGTCCCAACGACCATTGCGCCCCACTTCATTCCTTAGATACAACCCTACAACATATCCACAACATGCTCGACGTAGACCTTGTCGTTTCCGCCCCCTCTGACCCAATAGATTACCGTAGCCATCCAGCCACCAACTTACACCCAACAGCCTGTTGCAGGTCAATGGGCCAACCCGGCGGTGCAACAAACCCAGTCTGTGGTGTACGGTGCGCAACCTCGAGTCACACCAGCAACGTATGTTCCACAGGGGGTACCACAATATTTACATCCTTATCTCGCGCAGCAAGCGATGGTCAACCCCCCTACGCAAACCAGCGGGTGGTGGTCTTCACAGGCTCCCCCGCCTGTCGGGATCCCCACCCCGCCAGCAGCCAGTCGACCTCGCCTGTCCTTTCCATTTCCTGGCACTGCCCTCCTGGTCCAACCTCCTGTGCCTTCCGCACAAACACCTCTATTAACAGGCCTGGACCAAGCCTTCCAACTGATCCAGACTCTAACCGAAGAGGTTCGACGCCTCAAGGCCGTTGGTTCTGACACCGTCTAGATCATGGACTTTTACCAGGACGATCCGATCAGTTTAGCGGTTCCTATGCTGTCATTGCTGTCGGGAATGTCCCTACCGCATTTCACCAAATATAATGGGGAGGGAGATCCCAACACTCACCTTGTCACGTTTAGATCTGAGTCCTTGTTGTTGCAATAGTGGCCACACATTATCATTTGTGTCTTTGTGATGTCGTTAACAGGGAAAGCTTTGGATTGGTATCGAGCCCTCCCATGCTCTTCCATCTCAACCCTGGAAGAGCTGCTGATCTAATTTGTGACCCGATTCAAATACAACCTGAAATCGGAAGTCACATTGGATCAGCTCATGGGGGTGAAACAAGACCCGCTCGAGCCCGTCCAAAAGTTTATACAGCGCTGGAACGCTACCTTGAACGAGATCCGCGAGCCGATCGCAGACTCACATATGCTGGCTATATTCAAGGGAGCATTCAATGACTTCATTAAGTCGAAGCTGTATTACCTTTCCCCCAGTAATTTACATCAGGCCTTCGCACAAGTTAGAAGCATTCAAGATGCTGTGGAGGCCAGCAAAGACCCGGCGTATGTCACCTGTAAGAATGCACATAACAAGAATAAAGATAAAGGCAAAGCAGCGACCATGACAGTGGCTGCAATGACTGAGAGTACAAAGATGAAGAACAAAAAGGCACCCACCGCACCACCTGAAACCACGACTGGTGCCAGCACTAGTCAGGACACGGTGGCTCCTGAAAAGGCCCCCCAGCCTAAGCCAAACTTTGAGCGTAAGGATCGTTCAAAGTACACGGCATTACTTGTAAAGCATTCTGAACTGCTGAAACAACTGTTAGGGGCAGGGCACATTCAACCTAAGAAGGTGTCTGAGGAGGCTTTGAAGCGTCACAGACGTAATTGTGAACTGCTGAAGAGCCCTTCTTTAGCCTTACCTAACGAGCCACCAGTTCCGAGATCTTTCAGGCTGGACTGTTTCTGTGACTACCACCAGATGTGTGGTCACGATACGAATTATTACTGGGTGTTGAAAGACGACACTCAATGAATGCTAGATGATGGTTCGCTCAAGTTGGATGCCAGCAACCTGACGCGTCCGGAAAACCAAACATTGCATGTATACAAGGACCCGTTGAATGCAAACGACGATCCTTTTATGATCACTGTGGTGAGTACAGACAGTGAGAAAAGGGAACCGCCAAAATAGCCTTTTGTTTTGTGTGTCCCTGTTAGCTCACAAAGCGGGTCAACCACCTCATCGGTAGCCAGCGGGGTCTCGAGGCCACCCTTCATTATACGAGCACCTTCTCGGACGCACTCTCAGTCACGCAGCGACGGTCAAGTCGCGGTCTCGTCCACGCCCAGGCCTAGGGCACCCTTCATTATTAGGGTGCCAAAGCCACAGGCTTCTCCTCTCACGCAGGGGCAGACCTCCAACCAAAAGCGACGATCCTCACCTCCCAAAAAAAAGGGAGAGGACACATTAGTTAACGCAATGAAAGACCACTCTACGCTCGGCTTCCCTAAGCCTAGGCCCCTGGCTTCTGTACCTTCACCTGCGCCTCAGGGGCAGGATAAAGGTGTGGAAACGCAACTGCCTTCTCTTGGCAAGAAAAAGAGCAACCCTCTGACCAACACCGTTCCACCTCGGGAGATCCGTCTTTTGGGCCGAATGGAAGAGGACAAGGGGGAACAACAACCTAGCCAGGAGAAGGACCTCCTCGACGCATTTACGCAAGTCAAACAGGCTCTCAAATAAAAAAACACAATGCTAAGCCTTTACAACCTGCTTGTGATGTCTCGAGAACACCGTGAGGCTATGGTTTGCATGCTGACATCCATATCAGTGGATGAAAGCTTGCCAGCGGAGGAGGAAGCGATACATGCAGTCATGTTTCTTTCCGAAACTGAGCAACCTACGCCTTCCTCGCTGACCTTCCATGACGGGTCTATCAAAGACGATCCTGAGAAAGGTTAGGTAACCATCAAACCTATGTTTATCACTATCCGAGTTGATCAATACCGGATCCGGAGAGTGCACGTAGATGATGGCGTAGCTACCAATGTCATTCCCTATTCCATCGTGGATAGTTTGGGTCTGGTTGACCAGATCATGCCCACGACGATGGCCTGCGTAAAATCGTTTAACGGAGCATGGGTTCAGGTCAAGGGGATGGTGCGTATTGAGTTTATGGCGGGGGAGCAGTTCCCAACAGAGGCCACTTTCTTAGTCGTCGAGGAGATGCCGGGGTTCAACTTGATCTTGGGGAGGTCATGGTTAGCCCAGCTGAGGGCGGTTTCGTCACCGATACACCAAGAGATACATCTCCCCTATGTTGGAGGGGAGGTTGTGATACGCGGAGACGAAATCACCCCTAGGACCGTCAATAGCATTGAAGAAGAACGGGGTTCCGAGATAGAAACGACTGATGATCAAACATGTCTCCAAACCCCTCAACAAGCTGACAGCAATGATGATGGTCTAGCCTGGGCTGACCTGCCATTTCTGGATGGCAGCGTAGAGGAGTCCAACCATAAGTCTCCTTTCGGGGGATGCACTGACAGTCACCTACTCCTTGAACTTCTTGAAGGCATCAGAAGCTTCGATGATGTCCTGGAAGACTTCCAAGGACCGAGCCCTAACGGCAAGATCGCGGTAGAGCTTCCGATAAGCAATGCTCTCCTGTTTGTACAAATGCTTGTGGTCCTTCTCCTTCTGCCCCCATTCTTACACGCTTGTACAATAATCCCTCCAGTCCCGGCTTTTCTGGGCTAGGAGTTCTATCGGCATCCACTGTTCGACTAACGCCCGACTAGTCTGCACACTGTTTTTGATGGCTGTCCAATACCGGGAGTGGTCGACAACAGTGGTACACTAATCTTCATCCCCTATCGCTCGCGCCTGTAGGAAGTCGCACCATGATTTTAAGTCTCCGACCTCTTTGGTCAGAGACTCAACCTTCTACTCTGACTTCTGCAACCTTTTCCATAAATTTTCATTTACGCCCCTAATTTCCCATAAGGAGCGTGTCGAGCGTAACACACATTTACGCAATTCCTCATAAATGTGACGTGGCATGGCTGCTTCATTGGATGGTGGCTCTACTGTGTCTAGCTCAATGGGCTCAGTGGGATCCCATCAGAGGCAAGCTCCTAACAGGAACATCATCAGTATTGGTGACACATTATCACTGTGTAATATCACAAACTAATTATAACCATAACATACCGGCTCCAGGTTCGACGCTCCAGGCGCTCGATCATGTCGCTGACAACGCCTTCCATGAAGGAAAATTTATCAGGGAAGTCTCTCCACGATCTGCTCCCAGCAACAAACGTAGACGCCTCCCCTTCTCCTATAGCGTAATCCAGTTAGAAACCTCAGTTATTTATAGAAATCCTACAAACATGCTAACACGCCATTACCTCTATCGGTGATAGTGCCAACTTCGCCGATATCTTCTGCATCCCTTTCCCTTTCACGCACTTGAGCTCGTGCTTTGCTGATTCCAGTAGCTGGGGCCTCCTCACACACCAGAGCCTGTACGTAGCTCACGCTAACAGCTGGGGCCTCTTCTTCCAAAATTGAGGCCCCCTCCCTACGACTTAGTGTTACTGCTCCCGTCTCAGGGGTCAGTTCTTCCGTAACTTTCACTGGTCATGTCATAGCACCCTAGCATATCAGTACAAAACATCTAAACAAACATTGCGTAATATAATTCTTTCACGCTTACTAGGCAGAGGCTTACTCTGCTGAACTTTGACCGCCACAGTTCGGCCCGCGTCACTCTCCAGGGCCTCGGCTATACGGAGCCTCTTACGTCGAGCTGCAGGTTCTACGATCTCTTCTGCCACGCGCTTCCCTCGTGAGGCATCGCCAGAATAAGTAGGCATTATCCCGCCTACGCTGTCGAGACCTCGCACTTGGGGCACCGCCAGACCCTTAGTCGTTATAGACAACGATTCCCCAATCCCTTCCGGCGGATCCTGCCCACAGGTAGTGCAGAGGATGTGGGTAATCCAAGGTCTGGACAGCTGGTCTCGGTCTTGCTGCACCCAGACCCCATTCTTTTGGATGACCAGAAAATCAGCAAACCGCCGGAGGAAAGCTATGAAAAATGCGTAATGCACGTTGAAATGGGACTCAAGCTTCTTGCGAAGCTTGAGCATCTCATTACGCAGTCCTTTGGCAAAATAGCTTGCCCAATTGAACTGGGTCCCCTCCTCCAGAACCTGTCGCATAATACGGGTCTATTCTATAGAAAAGAACCTCCCCTGCGAGAGAGTTTTGGGGAAGGTCTGGGCCCGGAAAAGGGGATACAGTGTCTTGGCAGTGCCCATCTCGAATTTTTCACACAGAAACCCTTTGGTCTCCTTCGAGATCCTTACCCACTCCTTCAGCCAATTCTGGAAAGCTTCTCTCCTCTTCGCCTTCTCACTTACGGGAGGGCCGTTTGAGGGGACACCAAAGAGGTCCACGAAGAGCTGAGCTTCAATATCAAAACTTACGCGTACATTGTGCACACGCGTGTAGAAACGCTTCGCCTTCTCATTGAAGGAGTTGACCAAGGTTAGCATTTCACTGGCGGGGACATCAGGAGTCGTAGCCAAAAATAGGTGCATTAGCCCTTCTGCTTAGATCTTGGAGGTCACCGCGACTGGGGCCGCTGAGTGGCTGAGCCAGCACTGTGCGTCCTTGATGTCGCCGTAGCAGAAGAGGACAGCGTTCGCCTCACGGCCGAAAATCGTAAGGGTAATCTCCCGAGATTCCCTAACTGCACAACATGAAGCACGAATTAAACCAAAACACTATTATGAAATGTCCACAATCTACAATTATCTTACACAGTAACTAACTACACAACAGCCTTACCGGGGCCAAACGGCAACGGAAATGACAGGAGTTCCCTTTGCACGTCCTCGACGGTAAGGGGCGGATCCAGGGTCCAATCATTATGCAGCCACCTGATTCTTTGGCAACTCTCAAAAGCCCTAGCGTAACGGGTGGGGTACTTGCGCATGTCAAAGCCGATCTGCTCTATGACACCAGCACACACGTTGTTAGTTGCAGTAAATGCCATTATCGCCGTTTCAGCCCACGATAACACATCCCCATCTCCAACTAACTTATTGTCCTGAATAAAGAACCTGCACCATACAACATAGGCTTATTGCACATTTTCCACATAGGCTTCTCTTATATTTCACACCGATGATAGACGCCAACAACAAAACAGAAAAAATAGATAGTTTACAAAATTCGCTTACCCTCCTGCGTAGTATACCGTGCCTTGTGGGTTCTGGAAATAGGTTGAGACATGACGAGCCACGAACAGCGTGTTATATGCATGGTAGCAATTGAATCGAGCCATCTCCCAGATCTAGTTCAAGCTCCTTAAGCCTCGGGCGCTAAGCTCTCGGTCTTCGGGATGGCCCGTATTGATGGCCCCGTCCGTCAAAAAGGCCAAAATCCCTTTCGCAGAATCCGCCAGCAAGTGCTCTAAAAGAGCACTGGTGACGTCACCAGCCAGGTCAGACCACATGATGACGCTGAAGTTGCACAGCAAGAACTGCAGAAACTCCAGCGCACCCTGTCGAAACCATATGGCCTTCCCTTGCAACCGCGTGTGCGGGGGAGGGACATTGGGGATGATGGGGTTTATACAACACAAGACCCTGACAATATCCAGCACAATTAGGATGGGCTTTAGCGCAACGCTGTACAAAAAACCCAAAGTGTACATTAACACCTACATTTGCATTTGCATGACTAACACAGAAAACTCATAAACCACACTCAGCTATCCAGGCCGAAATCGTCTAAACCCTTGTAATAACGCAAGGTTCGTCCTTGACAATGGCGATAGACACAACGCCATCAAACCCTCGCCTTAACCCGAGGTCCACAACTTGAAATCTGTATTCACGCAAACAAAAATATACCATGAAAGTAAGTACTGAAACAAACATAAGCAAACATATGACTAACCGGTTAAGCGGCGTAGGGTCACGAACATCGACCAGCGCCTACGAAACATGATTCAAAGTTGCTTGCATTTCATCAATTTTGGCCAGTTTTGCGTTCTTCCTCTTGATCTTCGGCGCCATTGCAACGGCTTTAGAATTTTTTCACAGCTTAACACTTGCAAATCTTCATGAGATTACACGCTCTAACTCGTTGCTCTTCCTTCTCTCAGCGACAGTCACGAATTTGAATTCTCAATAGCCAACAGACTGTTCTCATCGAAAAACCACTTGCTTATATGCAAGGATCACTGACTTGATATCCGATTTCAGCGGGACTTTCCTAAAAAGGACCCCGAAAATCAAGATATTAATGCGGCTGATATCGCACGCTCCACTATCTGAAATGACGTTAAATTACCACATCTTATCACCTCGTAATCGGGTTACATTGATTACAGCTTGTCTATAATGTTCAAAATTCAGTTAGCATTCCACGTTCGGTGACATCACGTCACTTGTCTCCTAATCATTTACGCACTTGGTGGTTTTGTAGGACAGATGACAAATGGACGCAACAATTTCAGCACCCCTAACTTTAACAGGCCCGTACGGGAAGGTAGTTAGGCGATTCGACTCTACGCTAGTATACGCTAATCCCTCTTTAGAAGACGTAACCATAGCTGCGTCGGAGACATCCCCAGAGTGGCCAGAACAGTCAACGCGTACGCTAGACCTGGAAGCTGGGGACATAACCGAAGACCCTCTCAGTGAGGTCTCTATCGTTACGCATAGAGGTGAGGCCAGAACGCTTAAAGTCAGTTCTTTATTAGACCAGAAAACGCACAATGCCATAAAACAGGTCCTGCAAGACAACATTACCGTCTTTGCATGGTCATACAAGGACATGCCTGGACTAGATCCCAGGCTAATCCAACATAACATCATCCTAGACCCGCAGATTAAAGTAGTTAGGCAAAAGGCATGCAAAATCAAGCCAGAGATCGCGCTGGCCATGCCTACTGAAATCACCAAACTGTATTAGGCTGGTTTCATTCGTGCGGTCGATTACTCGGATTGGGTGTCTAACATTGTAGTCATCCCAAAGAAGACTAGAAGCATACGCATCTGCATAGACTTCTGGGATTTGAATAAGGCAACGATCAAGGACAATTTCCCACTTCCGAGTATCGACCAGCTAGTTGACACGATAGCTGAGCATGCATTGCTCTCTTTCATGGATGGTTTTTCAGGTTATAATCAGATCCGAATTAACCCAGAACACCAATTGACAACAATGTTCATGACGCCTTGGGGCACCTTCTGTTACACTATGATGCCTTTTGGTCTGAAGAACACCGGAGCAACATATCAACGGGCTATGACATATATCTTTAGCGACTATCTCCTCGGAAAGCTGAATGACTACGTAGACGATATAGCTATGAAGTCTTTAAAGTCTAAAGATCATTTAGGAGACTTGGAGTTAGTCCTCAAGAGATGTTCCAAATACGAGTTCTGGCTTAACCCAAAGAAGTGCATATTCGGGGTTAAAACCGGATGCATGCTGGGGTTTGTGGTGTCGGAAGCGGGCATACGAGTTGACCCTGATAAGGTCAAAGCCATTGTTGAGCTTACAACTCCTACAAACCTTAAGAAATTACGCGGGTTGTAGGGATGATTACAGTTCATACGCTGTTTCATCTCGAGATTAACCGATAAGCTGCACCCTATGCAGCACCTGCTCAAAAAGGGGGTCAATTTCGAATGGACGGAAGATTGCCAACGTGCGTTTGACAATTTGAAATAGGAATTGCAACATCTACCAACGGTTTTCCTGCCACAAAGGGACTTACCATTCTACATATACCTCGCTACTTCAGATGTAGCAATAGCAGCATTGCTTTGTCAAAGAAGGGATGATGGGTCGGAACTGCCCATCTACTACTTAAGCCATGCTCTATATGCATATGAAACGAGGTATAATGAAGTCGAGCGTAACTGTCTAGCATTAGTTTTTACGCTCAAAAAGTGTAAACATTACCTTTTCTGTAGCCAGGTTAACATCATTTGTAAAAATAACATCCTTAGGACCATTATGCATAACTTATATGAGAGCAGTAGGATCGCTCGCTGGAAGGCTATTATCGCAGAATTTGATCTGCATTATATTGGCCAATCGTCTACAAAAGGCCAAGCGATAGCTGACTAGTTAGTAACATCACCAATTAACAACCAAGCAACCATCGAACCAGAGTTCCCTGACGAACATGTACATAGTTTAAGCCCTATCTCGACAGGCCCCGAAGCAATGTTGTACTTTGACAGCGCTTCAACTGCTAGAGGTGGCAGTGCTGCCACTGTTATCACGCTATCGCCTGAGGATGTGCATCTCCACGCTTATCGCTTGACCTTCCCCTATACGAACAATGTGGCAGAGTACGAGGGGCTTCTCAGGGGATTACTAACCGCCAGTAACCTCGATGTTCAACACCTGGCAATCAAGGGCAATTCGATGCTTGTCATAAATTAGATCACAGGAGTCTACGCCTGCAAGGCTATACATTTGCAGCCCTACTGCGATACGGCTAAAGATCTTCTGAGACGATTTGTGACCATCGATGCCTAGCACGTGCCACGCATGGATAACACGCTGGCCGACACACTGGCTATGCTGGCTCTGAACGTGCCCGCTCATCTATTGGACACCTGCCCTGCATTGATTACCAATTTCACAGATCCTGTCATTCAGACGGCGCAAGTCTCTTCTCTTCTCAAAGAAAGCACGCCTGAATGGTACGACGACATTAAAACTTACCTTTTACAGGGCGAGCTACCGTCTGCATTGACACGTGCACAGAAAGACGCAATCCGTAAGCGGGCTAGGCAATACATCATCATCGAAGATAGCACTCTTTGTAGACGCTCCTTTGATGGCGTGTTGCTGACTTGCGTCGAAAAAAACCAAGCACAGCACATAATCGGCGGAGTTCACGAGGGACTGTGCAGCGGCCACGTAGCACCATGGGCTATGGCCCTAAAAATCCGGTGCTTAGGATACTACTAGCCACGCATGGAAAAGGATTGCCTGAAAAAGGTCAAAACCTATGACATGTGTCAGCATCATGCTAACCTCATACACGTGTCACCCACAGAATTACATACAACGCAGATAACATGGCCATTTCAGCGATGGGGATTAGACATTATAGGCCCCATCACGCCGAAGTCTTCCGCGGGTCATAGCTTCATTATTACCGCTACTGAGTATTTTACAAAGTGGGTAGAGGCTGTGCCCCTACGGAAGATCACATCTTAGCAGATTTGCCATTTTATCCTGGACAACATAGTAACTAGATTTGGTCTCCTAATGACTATAGTGACCGACAATGGGCCACAGTTTAGTAGCACGAAAACCAAATCCTTTTGTGATAACCTGGGCATTAGACAATCCTTTTCCTCTCTCTATTACCCGCAAGCGAATGGTCAAGCTAAAGCAACGAACAAAGTATCATCAATCTGCTCAAGAAAATGCTCGATGGTAACAAAAGGCGGTGGCACGAACAGATCCTCTATGTGCTATGGGCGTATCGTACTACGTGTAGGACAACTACGGGTAGTACGCCCTATAGCCTGGTTTACGGGTCTGAAGTAGTCCTGCCCCTCGAGTTGCAAATCCCTTCTCTGAGAATGGTCCTTTCCAAGGTTATAAATGAGGCTCAACACACCGAGGCTCGAATCGAAGATTTGGATTCAGTCGAAGAGAAGCGGATACAGGATCTTGACACGATTGAAAGATATCAAGACAAACAGCGACAGGAGCATTGTCATAACCTTCAGCAACGCCCGATCAAGAAAGGAGATCTTGTGCTTAAGGCCGTGCGTGAACCAGTAGGCAAATTCTCTGCAAACTGAGAAGGCCCTTTCTTAGTGGTGAACATGTACAACAACGGAGCATTCAAGTTAGCAGACGTCAACGGCAATGAACTAGCAAATCTGTAAACCATGTGTATTTGAAGCGGTATTACATTTAACAGCATCTGCGGCGTCGATGGTAGGTATGGCAATATTTGTCCGCTACGATGCTAAACTGGCACTGACTGTCCACTACAACGTAAAACTAGCATTCCTAGCACGCGTCCGCCATGACGCTAAACTGGCAATATTCGTCCGCTACGATGCTAAATTGGCAGGTTGCAACCATCCGCTACGACGTAAAACTGGCAATGTTGTACAGGTCTGCCAAGATGAAAAACTGGCACCTTTGCATGCGTCCGCCACGACGCTAAACTGGCACAGGTAAGTAGCCGTCTACTGAGATGTAAAACCAGCACAGATTTTTCCCTGGGTCATGACATGAAACTGACATCCACAGCACGGTTTGCTGAGACCATAAATCAGACATACCACCGTCCGCTACGACGTAAAACTAGCATTTCTCGGTCTGCCCAGACTTTAAACCAGGACCATGGTCTGTTGAGACTTAAAACCAGCAATGACAGTCTACCAGGACTTAAAACTGGGACTTGCAGGCTACTGCCATATAACTCAAGCAAGCGTGATCATCTCTGTATGGCCACACGACAAACAGGGTGGGATACTGGGACAATCCTAATGTCACCACCCCACCGGCATCTTACTGATTCCTCGGATGAGCTAAGAGGCATCTTACTGATCCCTCGGAGATGCCGTCGTTGCGCCCACTGTAGCGGTGGTACCTCTGAGAGTTTAGTCTCACCAGCCAGAGCCCCGACGAAATCCTCGTCGACAACGACCTCGGGACCCTCTGCTGATCATTGCTATAGGACACTGGCTTCACAAATTCATCTAGCTAGTTCCTTGTCTAACCAGTTAGGTGCACTGCGTCTAATGCCTTTTGGCAAAGGTATGCAAGGCCAATCGTCAGGATTGGCGGCCCCGGTCTTACACTCCAGCTCTTTCTTCACGTCCCAATGGCTCTATCTCGCATCAAACTATGCTCGTTTCGACAACCTCGCCTCTCATTCGCATGGGCACTGGTATCCTCTATTTTCTTTTGTGGTTGCAGGTTACTTGCTTCGCGGATGTGGTTCAAAGGTGCGTTCATCTGAGCGGTGAAGAACAATAGCGTTCTGAGATGGCTACTCAGGTTTGCCCGACCACTTCGAGCTACACGCCTATCCCCCTCATAATCCTACCCTTAGCTCTTATCTCCTTTCATCCCCACCACCCATTTTCCATACGCAAAACCTCCATACGCAAGTATCCATTTTCCGCACTCACACTAGCAGAGATATCGCAGAAGTCATGCGCCATGCTCCTTTTGCAAGCATTCCTGCTATAATCAGTGTCAGAGAGATCTCAGGCTGACGTGCTACGCTCGTCTAAAAGCATTCCTATCAACATAGATGTGTGTACGTTTCTGTGCGTGCAGTAAGCGTATTCCATACTCCTACCATCCTGACTCATTTTACATCTTCCCTGAAACTGTTCCCACCATGCCATTCTATCTCCCATTCCCTCCAGCCTTGCTCTTCCATATTGATAGGGCAACACCTGAGTAGCCATAAATGGACACTATTTTTGCTTCTACCAATCCCATGTTTCGCATTCTTTGTTGACGTCTTTCGGGCAAGCCCTCCAACCGTCAACAAAGAGGGGTCATTGAAACACCGTGAAAAAATTGCGAGTCGGCCTCAGGCAAAGATTTGTAATTCAAGCAGAGGCGCATGTCAGAAATCCAGAAGGGAGAACAAGATAGAGCAACACCAAGAGGCACGTAGCATCAAGGCTCCAACATCTTGCGCAGATTTCTACTCTTACTGTGTTTTCTCTGTTTACGCTATATCACGCGACGCTGTGTAATGGCGCTTAGCGTGATTGTTACTTTGGCATAGGGAGAAGCTTAAGCAGCGTGATGTGCGACTCCTTGTGTATTTTGCTAAGTCTTTTGTTCAAAAGCCAAGTTTACGCTCTATTACGCACGACAGCGCAATAAGCTCCAGAACAGTCAAAGGCAAAGTCCAAGAAAGTGCGATTGCTTACCTTACGCTCATCACGCAACGTAGCGTATCATAGCGTATTGCGTCGCCAAACTAGACATCATTTATGCTTCATCACACACGGCTGCATATGCAGGCATAAAACTAGACATCATTTACGCTTCATCACGCGCGGCTGTGTATGCAGCATGGATAAGCGTAATGGAACCCAAAGTCAATTGAAACACACCTGACACGCACCTACTCCTTACACGCACAATATGCAAATAAGCGTATTGTGCGTAATCATGCAGTTTTACACAAAACAGTCAGACCAACAGTACCCGAAACACTCGGGACACACATCATCAGGGTTGCATTTTTTTTCACAGGATGTCGCAGCCTATAAATACCCCAGTTGACAAAGATACAGGGGTTGGCAAATCAGAGAAGCAAAGGCATTTTTCTAAGCACTAGAGCGCTTGTCACCTTTTGAGCAGAGATATAGAGAGTAGCGCTTTAGCAATTGTTGACAGCATTACCTTATGGTAGAAACAGAGCACAGTTCTCTTTGAGCACCAGCAACAGGAGTAATTGGTCTGCTGGGAAGGACGCTATTGGTCAAAAATAGTTGATCGGTAGGCGTCAGAGCTTGACCTTCCTTGCATCCCGGCTTTAGCCTTCGAGGTAGATCAAACTTCTATTTGGACAGTTTTCTTGTTGTTTTGTGCATTGCTTCACATCCGGTAATCGGGGTCTCCCCAGTGTAACGAGATATACGAAATACACATTTTTTTAGTCAAAGCGTAGATCTTGGAACTACGTGTTTCTCTTATGCCAACCTCATCTTATCATGTTTAGCGTTATCATCGTTACAATTCATCTACATTGTTTTCCCCTCGTTTTTACGATTCCTCGAATCAGATCGTCTCGCTAGATATTCATCGGTTTACTGATTAGTAAGTCCCTGTCTGATCGACAAGACTGTTCAGGGCGCCGCGAATTCGTTTTCCCAGCATAGCCCTCGCACGGATCCGTGGTTAAAACTGTGTACATGGAATTTCGTTTGGTATTTTCCAGCTGCCGACGTTTCCTGTCGTTTGGTATTTATAAATTTGGCAGCGAACCGTGATATCACATGGGATGCGATATCACGGTGCATGCGATATCGCGTCTCATCATACCCACATGACTGAATGAAAACTTGTCCTCGAGTTCCTTACAATAATATCAGGTAGGTATGGAATTATTGAGGGGAATGGAACTAATGGGATGACATGTGAATGGAACATTATTACAAGACTTGAAAAAACTGGTGTTCATGACAACAAGGATGAACACCTTATTACAATGACATCAGGCATTTATTGGTAGCTGAGAAAGAGAGAGAGAAAGAAGTGTTGCTACTGCCAATGCCAAGATTGCACCTTCGTTGTCCATCCATAAGCACGCCATCGATCTTGCTCCTTGCATTGTTGCGTCTAGCATGGCTCCACTCCAAGTGTTTGCTCTAGATCCAATCCATTGTTTGCATGTCCACCATCTGCACACACAACACAATCATATATTAGCAAGGGTAATTGAATCATCATGTAATTGATACCTTGCTTTGGTGTAAACTCATTGGCTAAGTTGTGGTATGGCTGATATGGATCTAGGAATATATTAAGGATGATTACCAAAGGTGTAGGGGTTAAGAAGAAAATCAAAAATTTTGGGGCTAGGAGAGAATCAAAAAAATTAGGCCCCGTACCCCCATGGCTAATCGCGAACCTCTAGTAGCATTAGAATGGAGAAAGAAAAGGAGTAAGAAAGATAGATAAAAAGGGACAACTATGGCATCGATGAAGTGGATGTCAAGATGGAAATGAACAAAAATAAAATTAATTGCAAAATGTTGAGGGAAATAATTTAACTAAGGCTTCAAATAGGAATGTCAATGGGTCCTCCCCAAAGCAAGCTCATGCCCTTCATGCCCTGACAAACCCACATTCAAAGAGTCCGTAGCGAAAATCTTGCCTTTTTCCCATTCCAGAATTAGAATATTTTCCATGTGCCTGCAGTAGGAGTCCCAAAGTGAATGGATCTTTATTTGAGCAATTTTGTACCTGAGCACACAATTGTACATGATAATAAAGATGAACTTTTGGAAAAACCTTGCAGTGCATGGA
>MNCI01002891.1:7270-28010 GCA_015680685.1 Gnetum montanum
ACGTCTATGGTTTAGGGTATGGATCTCTAACAGGGTTACCCGAAATATTCGGATCGGAGCCTGAAGGCCCTCCTTCTAGCACTAGAAAACTGTAACAACAGAAAATGTCGGCAGCTGGAAATACTGACCGATATTCCGGCGTACACAGTTTTAGCCACGAATCCGCGCGAGGGCTATGCTGGAAAAATGAATCCGCGGCGCCCTGAACGGTCTTGTCGATCCGACAGGGACTTACAGGTCAATAAAACAACGTAAAGCACGTAAAAGAAAGCGATCTGATTCGAGGGGCCGTAAAACAAAGGGAAAAATTGGATTACGACGGCGATAATGCTAAACACGATGAAAGGAGGCTGGAAAAAGAGAAACACGTAGCTTCAAGATCTGCGCTTTGACTTACAAATGTATATTTCATATGAGAAATTACACTCGGGAATCCCCAATTATAGGATGTGAAACAAGCACAAAACAACAAGCAAAACGGTCTGAACAGAATTTCGATCTACCTCGTGGGCTAAGTTGAGATGCAAGGCAGGCCAAGCTTCGACGTCTACCGATCAATTGTATCTGATCGATAAAGTCTTTTCAGCAGAACGATTACTCCTGTCACCGGTGCTCAGATCAAACTATACTCTGCTTCGGCTGTAAGGCGATGATATCCACAATTGCCATAGCGTTGTTCTCTGTATCTCTACTCCAAAGTGCTAAGTGCTCTAGTGCTCAGAAATATGCTTTTTTCTTCTCTGAGTTTCTTGTTAACCCGAATTTTTTCCAACCTGTGTATCTTTGTTAACTGGGGTATTTATAGGCCGCGACACTTCGCGGAGAAGGCGCAACCTTGATGATGTGGGCTCCGGATATTGCGGGCCCTGCTGGCATGATCTTTTAAGTCAGACTGTGACTACGCACAACACGCTTGTTTGCATGTTGTGCATGTGAGAAGTAAGCAAGTGTTGAGCGTGCTTTAATTGTTTTCAGGCTGTATCACTCATTCGCGTTGCGTTGCGTGTATGAGCGCAATGAGCTCAAGATCGTTTTACGCTCACCACGCAGCTGTGCGTGGCAAAGCGTAAATATAACGTACGCTCACTACGCAGCTGCGCGTGGTGAAGCGTAAACAAAGTATAACTTACGTTCATTATGCAACTGCGCGTGATAAAGCATAAATAATGCGTAACTTACGCTTACCACGCAGCTGCGCGTGATGAAGCGTAACGAGCGTGCAACTTGAATTATGACCCACGCACTGGTACGCACCGCCGCGTAACGAGTGTAAAGGCCATTTATTTATGCGCCACAAGCAAAAAAAATGCCAATCTGTCGTGCCTCTCTGGATTCTACCTTCAACTGTCTTGGAGCTTATTACGCTCATTACGCTGCCGTGCGTGATAGAGCGTAAACTTGTCCTTGAACAAATTTGAGGCGCGTTCTCGCTTGAATTACAAATCTTCGCCTGAGGCGACTCGTAATTTTCACGGTGTTTCAGGACCATCTTAGGTCAGTTACTTTCTGCTATGTTAATGTTCATGCTCTGTTGTAGCTTGCATATGTTGTCCTAGCTGACTACTTCATTTCTACAATGTAGGTTCTAATTGAGGGCACAAGGCCTGCAGAGGGCAGGAATGAAGAGGTGGTGGGGGAAAATGTAGAGGAAGGTGATATGGAAGGGGATGATGTAGAAGCAAATGATGGTCAAGAAGATGATGCGGGTTTAGGGAACCCATGACAACATGGGAGTTTTTTTGAAATTTTGGATTTTTGTAGAATTTTTTGCAAACATTGTTTAAAAGACAAAAGCTTTGAATGGAAAAAGAGAGTTTCAAAAATAGTAATTGGTTCTACGCTAACTTATGAATTTTCTACATGATAAATTGCATGTAAATTTTTTATTTTTAATGTTTTAGTTTTTGGCCATTTTGGGTCCCCGCTAGTTTTTGGCCATTTCAGGCCATGGTTACATAACGTAGTTTTAGTCGTTTTTGGGCCATGGCATAGCATAGTTTTAGGCCATTTTAAGCTGTTGTCAAGCATAGGTTTAGGCCATTTCAAACCATTTCATGTTAAAGGGATGATACGCTAATGATTTAGAGGATGGCTAACTAGAAATTAACGTAGATGGATGAATGCAAAATAAAAAAGTGGTAAATGTACAAAGGGTGGTGACTCAGTAGAAAGTAGTGGGGTTTCTATGCTATGCATAGCTACTTCTTGACCCATCATGTCTTGGGTGAGACATAATGCTAAGGCATTTTTCCAAGGCCTTCGTCTACATCATTGTCCTCCACTTGGAAGGGCAACTCAGCCCATGCATTTTCGTTTTGCGAACCAAATCTCCGAGTTGATTCTTTCACTAGATGGTTAGTGTGTGCTATGACAGGCACTTCATTCTCAGAGGTTATGACCTTTGAGCCCTATTCCATGTCTACATTATTGATGTTGTTACCTTGTCACCATGGATCACCACCTCCCTCCCTGCGTATGGTAGGTGAATCTCCTAATGAATGGGCAAAGAGACAGCCCTAGGTTGTGCTAACCGTAACCTTCCCAAGATCAAGTTAGACCTAGGCATCTCTTCGACCATGATGAATGTTGCATTTGTGGGGAACTAGTCCCCTACCATGAAGTCTATATGGAACATGCCCTTCACCATCACCCATGCCCCATTAAACAACTTTAGGCATGATATTTTTCTAGGTCTGATCTAGTTGACCAAACCAACTTATCCAAAATAGGGAAGGGGATGACATTCATGGTAGCCCCATCATCAATGTGTACCCTTCGAATCCTGTGTTGGCTGACCCAACTTGCGATGAATAGGGGTGTTGTAGTTACCTGACCTATTTCATGGTCTTCCCTAATGGAACCATTGTAGAAAGTCAGTTGGGATGGCTTTGGCTCTGTAGGCGCAGAAGGAAGCATGACCGAGTGGATTTCTTCCTCTTCTGTCAGCATGTCCCCATCGATTGAAATCACTGTCAACATGCGGACCAAAGCCTCACAGTGTGTAGTAGATGACATGATTAGGTCATACAAGCTTAGGGTATTATTCTTTTGTTTTAGAGCTTGCTTGACTTGCATGAAAGCATCCAGGAGGTCCTAGCCACCCCCTTGTTTACTGTCCTTCTCCTCTTTCATTCATCCCAGAAGATGGATTTCTCGAGGAAGGGCAGTTTTGAATCTATGTTCAAACCCTTTTTGGTGAGGCGGTGTAGACTATGTGGTCATAGCAACGCCCCTACTTGGTGATGAGTACGTAGATGCAGGGAGTGAAGACATAGGCTTAGAAGTACCCGAGATGGTATTTTCCCTCAACATCTCACCTGTGAAATGCACTTTTCATTTTTTACGATAAGAAGGCTATGCAGCTCTCTTATGTGGGGTGGGAGCTATTGAAGGAGTTGGCCCCCTGATGACAAATAGAGTTAATAGTGTTAACAGGTGGGATGACATAGTTTCGCTAATAGATGGCATGGGGGTGGATGCCCAGGGAGGGGCTCTTAGGAAAAATGGTTGCGACGGGCTTTGATTAGTCGCTAGTGGTGTTGGTGCGCTACGTTGAGGCACATGGACCACAAATGGCTCCTAGGGAAATCTAAGCTTATTTTCAATGCCGATGGTGTTGATGACATAATTGACATTATTGGCATTAAGGGGGTTAATGTAGACATGTAGAGATTGATTCTCACGAAGTACTTGGTTACTTTCGTCTAACATAAATTTTCCTTGATCAATCATCCTCTGGATGTCATCATTCAATGCCAGACACTAATCTGTGTTGTGACCACACTGATGGTGGTAGTCACAAAAACAATCTAGCCTAAAACCCTTAGGGACTAGGGGCTCATTTGGTAGGGCCAAAGAGGGGTTCCTAAGAAGCTCACAGTATTGTTAATGTTTCCTAACTCCCTCTTATGAAGGCTTGACAAGGAGTGGGTTATACTTTGAGCAGTCTTTATGATCAAAGTTTGGTTTGGTGGCACATTTTTCTTAGGCATGGGGTTAGCTATAGGTGTGGCCAGTTTCTTGTTGTTCTTGTTACTATTGTTATTAGGTTTGGGTTTTCCCTCGTTCGCCATAGTGGCCACTGTGGATGTTGTAGCCTTATTCTTATCTTTCTTTATGAAGGTGTTCTTGTAAGCAACATAGGCCAGGTCTTTGCTTGCCTTAGCGGCATCCTAGATGCCCTTAGTCTAGGAGAAGACCTAACTAAGAGTGTGAGGAGCAAGGTAGTACAGCTTAGACTTGATGAAGTCATTCACTGCACCATTAAAGATGGCTAGTAAGTGGGCCTCCGTGATGGGCTCGTGGATTTCATTAAGGGTTGTGCTCCAACGTTGGATGAACTTTTGGACTGGTTCCAAAGGATCCTATTTCACACTCATCAGCTAGTCCAACATGATTTCTGGTTTCAATTTATACTTGAAGGGAATCATGAACTGGGTCAGAAGCTCTTCCAAGGTTTATATGGAGGAGCACGGCAGGGCACAGTACTAGTCTAAGGCCTTTCCGGTCAGAAACATGGCAAATACATGGATAATAGTGTGGAACCATTATTGCAGTAGAAGAGACTCAAATGTAAAGATAACAAGATGTGCATTGGGATCCCCCTCCCCATTTTATTTCATGAAGTGGTGAAGGGACATCCCTAGGGGTAACATCAATGAAGGGATTTTTGGGCTGATGGGGTCATCTTGGTAAAATTCCATGACTTGTACTGTGTCAGACCCAATAGCCTTGAGTTGTTTTATTTCCTCAGTAAGGGTCTGGATAAGCTAGAATGCTTGATCCAGATCCAGTGATGATGCAAACGGTTGGGGAATTTCCAAGGTAGCTCCCATCTTTGGAGTGATGGGGGTAGCAGCATGATCCATCGATAGTATTGTTGGGGTTGCCCTTATGAATGGTGATGCTTGTGTTGTCCACCACCTAGTAGGTGATGTTGTTGGAGTAGCAACAATGGGTTAAGCTACAAGATATGTGGCTTGGGTTGCCAATGGAATAGACCATACTCCTGCACTGGGTTGTACCATTTGTGGGATTTGGTAGGTCTATTAGTGAATGTGGTGAGACATCTGCAGTGGTTGCATAGCAGGAGGAGTAGTGAATGGGGTCCACCATGTGGATGTGCTTGGGCCCACCGCTGACAATGGAATAGGTGTAAATTTGGGAATGGAAGCAAAAGCTATGTATGACTATGAAGTAGGTACGATGTGAACATGTGGTAGGGTAGCTGTGATTGGCATGTGATGTGCTATAGGAATGGACTGATGTGCAGTTTGCAGGGGAATAGTGGCTAAAAATGAAATAGGGGAATAGGGGCATTGATACATTGAGGAGATGACATGGCTACCCATTGCAAATGTAATTACAGTTTGTGAAAGCATAGGTGCAATCACAAAGGGAGCGGCACCAGACAACAAGTTGGTCCAGAAAGATTGGGTAGGAGGGTCAGTAACAAGGTTCGTTTGGTCTCCCTTGTCAAGTTGAGAATCAAGCTCCTCCTATCCATCTTGGAAGGTCTCATCATGGTTGGACATTGTATCCTACTGCTCCCTAAGCCTAGCCAGCTAGATCAACTAGTCTAGAATCCATTGATTCATCTATGTCAAAGGAATGGAAGCACCAGGAGTGGGAAAAAATTCCTTCCCATTGGAGTAGAGGAACTTGAAGATATGTTTATCTTTGAGTTCTTATGCATCCAAGGGTAGGTTTTCCTGCACCTTCACATAGAGAAAGTTATAGCACTTGTGTTGTTGGGCCAAACCCTTAGGTCCTTGATTTTGCATCTTGAGGGATCAACGTGGCCCCAACCCTAGGCTGAGTGGTTGTTTGGCACCTGTAATGCCCTGAACTAGGAAGGGAACCTTGACATTAGAGGTGTTATCAGCAGTGCTTGGGGAAGTCATTTTTATAAAGCTAAATGATTTTGTGAATGAGAAAAAACAAGGAAGTCAAAAAGCAATCAAAAAGGCTTTATGTCCTACCAAATTCCAAAGGAATCATCAGAGCAACCGATCTATACCACACGATGGGTAAACAATCACAAAAGGATGTCATGTTTATGCTAGTGCATGAAAAGGTATAGAACGCATGCAAGACTACCATAAGACAAGCGAGTCAACTGGTGATTGGAGGCTTTATGTCCTCTAGTGTTCTAGAGGAACTATCGAAGCGACTAATCTACACCACACAATGTGTAAACAACTACAAATAGGTGTCAACCTTATGCTAATGCATATTAGGGTGTAGAACGCTTATAGGACTACCATGAAACATGGAAAAGGGCACTAAAGGCCCTCCTTCTAGTGCCAAAAATGTATAGTGACTGAAAACATCGGTGGTTGGAAAACACCGAGAGGTTATCAGTTGTGATAGTTTTAACCCCAGATCCACATGAGGGTTGTGCTAGATAAAAATGGAAATGGGGCACCTTGAACGATCGGGTCGATCAAACAGGAACTTAATCGGTGTTACTATAACCTTTTGCAAACGGGTGATTCAAAAGAAATACTTATAATGTGGGAAGGTGGAAAATGATGTAAAATGCAATGACAAGCAGAAAAGAAAAGTAAAATGTAGTTAAGAAAATGCATCACTTTCAAAGCTATGACTTTACTTTGTCAAAGTGGATACAATTGGTTGTGTGACACTGGGAAGCACAGAGATCTCAAAAGTAACTAAAATGTTCAAAGCAAATCGATTGTATGCTTGAATGCAGATTCATGGGTTGATAGTGTGAAATGCTATAAGGGTAATGGGAAAGTGCAAAGAGAATGCCAAATAGGAAAATTATATACAATGCTCAAGATTGCCAGTTTTCCAACTTGCAAAAGTGCTAAGTTGTTTCTTAAATTTTTTGTAAATTTGTCGGCCAATTTGTTTTCTCACCAACCAACTTGCTTGCCAACCCCTTCGAGCATTTCTCGTCTAGGTATTTATAGGGCCATGAGGATGCGAAAGATGTAGTTTTAATGCCACATGTCCTAGAACCATGTTGACATGTCCATCCTGCATGGAACTGGAAAGCTAATTGACGAGCCTTCCATGCTATAATTACACTGTCAAAACTTGGAGATGTCTACCAATGATGCAAATAGTTGAAGTACATTAATGGAGCATAGCTACCTGCTACACTATGCCATGCTTTGTAGCATAGTATGTGGGTGTAGTTTAGTAGCTTGTTGTGCAAGGAGGTGCATTGATATAGCATAGTTGTTTGCTACGTCGCGCTACATTTTGGAGCATAGCATGTTGGTGTAGCGTAGCATCTTTCTATGCTATGCTATGCTATGCAATGTTATGTTATGCAGCATAGCATGTTGGTGTAGCATAGTATCTTGCTATGCTACGCTACGCTATGTAGCGTAGCATAGCATAGCCACCAGTTCAAGGCAAAAACTTATATCAAGGCCTGTTGCATGTGGTAGAAGCCTCTGAAGTGCTTTAACTGATTTTGCGTAGTTACTATGCTATGTAGTGTAGCATAGCATAGCAACCGACCTTAATCGCAGAAATGCTGAAAATCTACAACTTTTTCTCTTTGCAATGTGAAACTTGCGAACTTGTTGATCTTGCACTTTGAGACATCCTTCATTGTTTTTGCAAAGTTACTATGTTGTGCTACAATACGTAGCATAGCATATCATAGTATCCAACATGGCTTTCTTTTTGCCAAATTTACCACTTTTTGATGGAAGGAGCCATTACTGAAGGACTTGGTGTTGGGTGAAAGAACTGATTGTCTGACTGTTGCTACACTATGTTATGTTGTGTAGCATAGCATAGCATAGCACTTCATTCTACAAACTTCTTCTAAAGCCTAATATGCTACATAGCATAGCGTAGCAAAATTTTTGACTAGAAAATTTGCCGAACTATTTTTCACATCATGAACATTGCTGACAACTCCATGCATCACTTCTAAGTAGGCTATCGGCTGGATGGACTATTTAGGTGAGCAGGCTAGAGAATCCATTGAGCCTATCGAAATTAGGAGTAGAGAACTTGCCAAATTAGATAGTCTAAATTTCAGAGCGTCCATCTCCTGAAGAACTGTTGTGATGCTGCCTAAATTACCAAGGCCTGGTGAAGCAAGAATGCCTCAGAAATTTAGGGTGTTTCAATCTTCCTTGAGCATACATCACAAGGGTTTCCCTCGTTTCATTATGAAGCCCATCTATGATGTGGAAAAGTTTCTCTTTTTGAGAGAAATCATGGCTGCGACATCTATGTAGTAGTGAATAGTATCTATCCATAGCCACATCTAAGGGTTCATGATTTTCTTTCTTCCATCCTTTGATTTTTTTCTTAGCTTGGACACTCTTGCATAGGTTTGGTATTTTTCATTAAAAAGTTCTAGAATTTTTGACCACTAGTGGATGGAACTTGCTTCCAATGATTTATACTAACTTTCAGCTTCATCTATTAGTGTCCTGGGAAACAGCTTAAGCTTTGGCCACTTATTTTCGATATTTTGCAAGACACAGAAATCATGGAAGGCTTGTAAGTGATGTTGTGGATTAGAATCATAGCCTACTAAAAATATGAGGATATTATTCATATCTAGCCTTTTTATGCAATTTTCCTTGCAATGCTTGTGGGGTATCTTAACTACCTCTGTGAGCTCCATCAGGCTCTTAGTGGCCAATAAGGGTTCATCGTCATTAGATGTGGCATGGTAAAAACTGCTATTTCTATTTGCCCAATTATGGCAGTTTTGTCTATGTTCATGTTAATGTCTTTGATTTTTCCCTTGGATTTGATTTCTATTCTTATTTCAACCTCATAGTGGAGCTTGACCTCTATAACTACGTTCATCTTCATCAAAAATAGATGTTGAAGAGAAAGAGAAAGATGAGGAATTAGGATGATTGTCATGGCTTTGATGGTATTCCCAATAGTCCCTTGATTTTTCTTTTTCAGGTTTTGAAGAGGTCCTAGGCCTTGAGGACTCCCCTAATCTAGGAATTACTTCATCTTCTCTAGGGTTTTCTATCTTAGATGAATGTAGTCCTTGGGTGTAATCAAGGTGGTGTTGAACATATGAAACCCCTACATGAGGTTGGTCACTCTAATTTTCTTCAACATATATCTCATTGGTTCTTCAATGAATGTTCTCTTCATATGATGGATTATCTCTTCCTTGTGAAAGAGACATTGTTGTTAGTGTATGATGTGTGTGACTTAGTATTTTCCCAAAGATAGTTCATTTATGTATTTACAATGATCATGTATGATATAACTAATCTAGATAACTAGCACCATCCTTGGCAACGACACCAATGATGAGCAATGTGGTACCTCTTATGCCCAACCATACAAATCAAAAGTGTTCACATAAGATTTGGTTGATTCTGTGGATAGGACTAGTTGTGGGATCTAGATCATTATGCCTTAATTATAGTTCACTATCTTCCCACTTGGATTAGTGGAAGCTTTTTCACTTATGGTTTAGTTCAAAGTGAGGCATATGATTCTTTATGTTGTTGTAACCTTATGTTACTGCTAATGATAATAAAGAAATCAATTATTTAAACTAATTAACAATGGAAAGTAATTTCTAAACTAGTCTACAAGTGATGAGTGTTCATTACTAGCTTGCCATACACATCCTGAACCCATGTATCCACTACTATGATTACCAAGCATTATTGTATTGGGAAAACCAGGTAATAATGTTGCTGGATTATCAAGTGAATATGTGTTTACACAAAATTATTCATGCTCATTTCACCAATTCATTAACATGCATGGACACGTAAATATTAATGAAGTACATGGAATATAAATTGCATTAAAAGTAAATTTAATCTAAGTCAAAGTTCTACAATGAATAAGAATCAATCTCAATCTTATTTTCATTCATGGAATGTGTTCAAGTGCATTGCCACTTGAATAAGATGTCGTACAACTAACTTAGATCCACACTGTGGACACTCATTGACTATTCTCTAAGATTACAAAATAAAACTACAAGAGTTCAGCTACTCTATAAACAAAAGAATTGTATAAACACAACTAAGAGTGCATATTTATATATTTTATTTCTAGGTTGTGTCAATATGGCCTCGTTGATGCATGAAATTATGCATTAATGGGGCCATGTCGATAGGCCCTCATTGATGCAACTGATTACATTGATGAGGTGTCATTGATGTAGCCTTATTGTTAGAGCCTTGACATTGGAGCCTTGTTGTTAGTCTTGATATCAAAGCCTTGATATTAGGGCTAGGATATAGAAGCCAACCAAAAAATTGGCTTTTTATCAAATAACCCATCCAACTAATGATTCATCACCTTGTAAAGGTGTCCATTGATTTTCATGAAGTGCTTGGCCTAAGGAAAAAACTATTGTTTCTTCCTACAGTATAGGTACTATGGAATCTCTTGAGTGAGAAGATAAGTGAGGATTCCATTATATCATTTTGGCTCATTGGACACTTATTTATTTATTGTATTTGTAAAGAGGAGTTCATTAGAAAACTAGTTAGAGAGCAGGCTCTCCTCCTCTTTGTGATCCCATCATAACCAAGACAAGTGATCAATAATCACATTCTTATTTCCTTTTTGATCTACCATTATAAGATTGAACTCTTGCAAGCTCTGTAGCCACCATATAATATGGGGGCTTACCATTGACTTGTTCATCAGGAATTAGATGGTACTATGGTTAGTATGCATAGACATTTTGTATCTAAGCACGCAACACTTGAAGTTTTCCAAAGCATACATCACACCCATTAGTCCTTTCTCCAATGTGATGTAATTCAGCTATGCACCCACAATGCTTTGACTTGTGTAGTGAATATAATATGGATGTTCCTTAATTCCCAACTACATAACCATAGCTCATAATGCATAATTTGATGCACCTATCATTATATGAAATGGTTTGGACCAATCAAGTGCTTGTATAATTGGAGCCTCTAAGAGCTTTTTCTTGAGGCTTTGAAATGAATTTTTGCATTCCTTAGTCTAGATGAATGAAGCATCTTTCTTTGTAAGCTCAACCAAAAATTTTATGATTCTATACAAATTCTCTATGAAATAATGATAGTAACTACTGTATCTAAGGAATGATTGGACATCTCTAATGATTTTCGGTTGGCTAGTTATCCATTAGATGATTTTTATAATTTTAGGATCTACCTCAATCCCTACCTAAGAGTTTCTATGTCCTAGTACAATGCCTTCTTGGACCATCAAATGGCTCTTTTGCTAATTGAGCTAAAGATTTGTCTCCACACACCTTTGAAGCACTTGCTTAAGGTAGTCTAAGGCTTGCTCAAATATAGCATCATAGGTGAAGAAGTCATCCATGAATACTTCCATCTTGCTACCAATCTATTGTTGAAAAATGCTTGGAACTAAGCATTGGAATGTTATTCAATCATTTCATAGACCAAAAGGCATATTTTGCTATGTAAAAGTCCCCCAATGACTTCTGAATTTAGCTTTATCCTAATCCTATGGTGCAATCTAGATTTGGTTATAGCCACTATAACCATCCACAAATCTGTAATAGTAATTCCTAGATATAGTGGATAATACTTGATCCACAAATAACAATGGAAATTGATCATTTAATGTTGTCATATTTAATAGTGGGAAGTCAATGCAAACCCACCACTTTCCACCTTTCTTTAGCACAATTACGAGTGGGCTACTTCACTCACTATTCACAATGGGATAGATAAACCTTGCCTTGAGAAGTTGTTTCATTTCTTCTTTAACAATATACTTTAATTTTTGGTTCAATCACTCCTATGGATATCACTTTGTCTTCATGGCCAGATCAATGTAGATATGATGTTGGCATATCCTAGAATTGATCCCTATGAGTTTAGGATATGATCAAGAAAAGGTTGTTGGCCATTCTTTGACCATCCTTAATAGCATATATTTTTATTTAGGAGCAACATTAGTATTGATTATTACTAGCTTTCCATTTTTCAAGAATGCATACTCTATGCCAATAGGTAGAGTTTTCAACTATAAGGGTTCTTATTTAAAAATTTTAAGGATTTCCAACTCTCCCCAATAGGTATCATCATTTGCATTATTAGAGAGTTGGTGATGGACTTGCTCTAGTTTATCCATGCCATCAACAGAGGCACATGTTATGCTCTTATTATATTTTATATAAAGTGTGCTACTTTTAAGATCAACTATTAGCCACTAGGTGACCTCCTATTTTGTGGATACTGCATATAGGCCCCTATAAACTTTAGATTCATATGCATAATAGATACATACTTTGATGGATGTGCTCTTGACAAATTGAAGTTTCAAGTTACACCCATTATTTTTATACATGATGCATGGAACCCTCTTCTTCTCGATCTTTCCAAATTCATTTTCCTTGAAAATTTTCAAGGAGAGATCTTTGATGCCCATTTTCATATCAATAGCGATCAACCATGCACTTCCCATAATAATTGAAAAGTCTCCCTTGCAGTTTTCGACCTTGATCACTAGAAAATTGATAGGAGAAGACTACCTATAAACAGTGGTCACAATGCTCTCCACAAGTCCTTTAACCATGATTGATTGGTCTACCAATTCTAGATGGATATTTCTCTTTTTGAGAGGTGGTAGGTTCCATGCTTTGTACATGTCATGGAAAATTAGATTGAAATTGAAACCTAAACTAAGAAGAGGCTTGTATGGTTCATGTCCAGCGATCTACAAGTAGATGAGAGGACTTCCAAAGTTAAATGTTTTTCTGGGAAGATTTCCAGCATTGATCCAATCAAATACAACCTAGGTTAACAAGATAGTGTGGATCTTTGGAGGCATTTGATTTGAAGGGCACTCGAAAGGATTTGATGCAGAGGATGATGGAGAGACAAGGTGGTCAGCTACATTAGTCTATGAGAAATTGGGAGGACTAGTGGATTGAAAGAATGTTCATTTTTGGAATCTATATTCTGAACCATTCAACTATAAAGTTGGCTATAGGTTAACAATCCTAGTAGCGTTATGTTGTTGTAGCTATGGTGGAATTTGGCCCTACATATATGGAGAATTAGGTAATTAGTTTAATGGTGGAGAAGCATGTGCTAAATGATGAGAAATGTGATATGGATATGGGGTTTCCTCTCTAGTTGATGGAGAATGAGTTATGTGATACTCTAGAGGGTAGTATTAGTGCTAAAAGCAAGCATGACTAGAAGATTCATGTAGAGACATTGGTTGCTAAACATTGTATCCATATAGATTTGATTACTTTTAAGGGTACTACTACCTTGCTTATGGAATCCCCTACGACTATGGATGTTTCCATTGTTGGTATTACTCATACAATTGTGGTGGGACATCACTTAGATAATAAGGTTCTTGTTGTTGGTGAAACTACCTTGCATTGCCTTGAGGAAAAGGCAATCTTTTGGATGCTTGCCTTCTTGCTAGTCTTAGATTTAGCACATACACCCCAGATTCCTACAAGTGTGATATGAGAAGGCAACATCTTTTAGGATGCTTGCATTGATAGATCTCACACCCACCATCATCATCTAATTAAGCATCAGTTGGCCACTTTGAGGTAGCCATGTTGATGTAGCTACTTTAACATAGGTGCCTCAATGTAGCTACTTTGACATAGCTGCTTCGAAGTAACTATGTTGACTAGCCCTTATCAACTATGCCTCATCGACTAGGCCTCATCAAATAGACCCTATCAATGCATGAAATGATGCATTGACATGTCCTCATCAATATAGTGTTTATTTTTTCCTATAAATATGTGTGATCCCATCATGTATTAGCATTTTTCTATTAATAGAGTAGCCAAAATCTTGTATTTTTATTTTATAGTCATAGAAAATAGTCACTGAGTATTTGTAGTATGGATTTGTTTTAGTTGTATGATATCTTGTTCAAGTTGCAATGTACCTAGACACATTCCATGAATGACAATAAGATCGAGATTGAGTCTTATTTATTGTAGTACTATGACTTAGATTAAATTTTCTTTTCATGCAATTTACATTTCATGTACTTAGTTAATATTTACATTTTTATGCATATTATTGATTTCGCAAAATAAGCATCACTAGTTTCTAGTTTAAACATGTATTCACTATGTAATCCAAAAAACATTATTGCTTGGTTTGCCTAGTAGCATAGTACTTGGTAATCCTAGTAGTGGATACATGAGTTTAGGATGTGTATGGTAAGCTAGGAATGAACACACATTGCCCATAGGCTAGTTTAGACTTTACCTTTATGTTGTTAATTAGATTAAGTAATTTATTTCTATATTATCATTAGGAGTAGCATAAGGCCAAACCAACATCAAGAATCATATGCTTCACTTTGGACTAAACCATACATGACAAAGCTACCACTAGTCCAAGTGGGAAAAAAATGAACTGTGATCAAGGAAAAACAATATAGATGCCACAACTAGTCCCATGTACAAAATTTGACCAGATTGTATGTGAATGCTTATGATTCATATGGTTGGGCATAGGGGTACCTTGCCACTCATCATCATCTAAATCTATCTCTACAAATTCTTGTACTATAGTAGCTTTTCCCTTATCCCTTTGGTAGGCATGCTTAAATTCTTTTCCCTTTCTACAATCACAATCACTACTCTACTCTTTTGATTCTTAGTGATTTTTAGAGTAGTTTGGAAATTTTTTATCCAATGAATCCCACATTTTATCTACCTTGGCCAAAATTTCAGACATAGATTTTTGGATTGGAAAGGCCTTTCTATTTAGCACTTCATCATGTGGTGACTCCTCCTCATTGTCACAAAATTAGACTTTCCTCTTTTTGATGGAAGGATCCCTATTGTATTTCTCAACACTTTCCCATTTCCTCAACTCTCCTTCTTTTCTCGATAACTTCTCAATTAGCCTTTGAATCTAATGGACTCTGAGTTTTGATAGTCTCCCTTGGGCATAGACCGCAAGAGTTCTCATTTATAATCCAAATCCATCTATGATATAGTGAAGTTAATCCTGCCAAGGATAACCATGTCTAGGGAATCATTGTATGAGAGAATAGTATTTTCCCATGGCAGCATCAAAGGTTTAATGGTTTTCTTGCTTTCATCCTTGGATCTACCTTCTTAGATTAGACACTCTTGAGTATGTATGATACATATCATTGAATAACCCTATCATTATACCCCACTTGTAGATGGATTCTAGCTCCAAGGATTGGTACCAAATTTTTGCTTCCTTGATGAGGGTCTAGGGAAATAGCTTTAAATTTTTCCAATAATTTTCAATTCTTTGTAAGGAATAGGAATCATGAAAAGCTTGAAAATGTGTTTGTAGATTATATTTATATCCCTCCTTGGATCTCAGAATATTATTCATGTCCATTCATTTAATCTAACTATCTTTCACATGTCTGGTTGAAAGTTTCACAACCTTTATAATATTTAGCATGCTTCAATTTGCTAGCAAAAGCTTATCATCATAATTATTTTTATGACATAAATGATGTCCTCTACTACCCCTTCATTCAAGGTGGCTTTGACAATCATCATTATTATCCTACTATTCACCTTCATCATAATTATTCTTTCTGCAACATTTATCAAATCTAGAAGAGGAAGAAGAAGATGTAGATGAAGAGGGTTAAGACGGATGAGGAATGCTACCATCATGGTATCTTCCATCTCCCTATTCTTGTAATGATCATGTTTGTTAGTTCTCTTATCATCTTGACACTTGTCCAAGCCCCTACCTTAACTTCCATTTTTACCTAAAATTGGATTGTTGAGAATGGACTACAAATTCAGGGTCATATTTCCATCACCAATAATAAGGGGTGGAGAATCTTCATGTTTAGAAACACCAAATGAAGAATCCTCACTGTCATTTTGGTTAAGCAAGAATAAGGGATTGGTAAACCGTTTCCCTTTCATAATCTCATTGTGATCCTCCTAGTGTTGATATTTCCTACATTGAGTTTTAGTGGAATGGTAGTCCCTATAGACTAATCATGCACAACATACTCATCTTGAAGATCCTAGATGCCCAGCCTCCTAAGAGATTGTAGTAGCATCCTAGGCATAGATTGGTCAGAAGGCATTATAATGCTATCTTCCATATCTTGCCATCATAGTTGTTCATCCTAATATAGGATGAAGGTGAAGTCAAGCATCTAGATGAGTATACACCACCTTACATTCTTAAGGCATTGGTGATTTAGTATCATTGCACCTGTGAGAAGAAGACAATTTTCAATACAAATAAGATATCAATGTGCTTATGTGATTATATTTATTGTGAGAATGATTTTGACCTTAGGGTTTGTCCAATGATTTTAATGATGTTCACTAAGCCTAGATAGTGCATGTTTTAACAAAAAGAAGTTCCTAGAAATGGCACCAATGATGAGTAATAAATTCCCCTACATTCAAAAATACAAATCACTAAGCATTCATGCATGATCTAGTTGAATTTTGTGGACTCCTCATCTTCTGGTACACTAGCCTCTAGGAAGTGAACTTGCCCTAATAGTCATTCATTATCTTTCCAATTACACTTGTGATGTACAAAGGTATGGTTAAGTGTAATCGAGGTGTATGATTTTTATTATTTTATGCTTTATATTGCTAGTGCTTAAAATAGATAAATAAAGTAATTTAATGGCTAATTTAATCTAACTAATTAATTAATCTCTAAAAAATCCTAGCATAAGTATCTAGTCCCACTTTTCATACACATATTTAATATGTATAACATTTCTATATTACCAAACATTAAGTGTTTTGGGATTACCAAGCATCATGCGCATGCTCAAAGTGGTTGTACTTATGTGCTTAATTATTATTTAACCTAGCTAGCATAGTTTAGCTTAATTATCTTAATTACTTGAACACATTAAATAAAATCACATAAAACATTAAATGTATGAATAAAACATTTAATCTAGCCAAACTGCTACAAAGTTTATTAGAAAGCTCATTTTTACTACTGCACACACTACCGTTCTTAGGTATAATGGTGCTTAAATAAAAATCCATACACTTAATGACTCCTACTACAGTCACTTGAGAAATATTCTAACTTTGGAGAAAATAAATTATGAGATCTCTACTACCCTACAACAAGACCTATTTCCTAAACACAACAACATAGCATGTATTTATAGGAAAAAATTGACACTATGTCAATGGGGCCTAGTTGATGAGGCCCAGTTAATAGGCCCTAGTCAATGGGACCTAGTTGATGCAGCCAATCCATGATTCATTAATAGATCTGGGATACAAGTAGTAGATGTATAGAATCTTGAATGATAGACCCAAAGAGCATGAAAAAGCTATGTATGTTAATTACATTAAGTTTTATCAACCATGGTATGTAGAAAGAGTTGGAGGATTTTATTAGTGGAATTAAATTGAGCATTGGACTTGGGATAATAAGATCATGCAAATAGCTATGTAATATGATACATGGAATAAAAATTAGCTACCTTGTTACTTTTGAACTAAATATCATTATTAGTTATATTTTGAAGAGGCATGCAAAAATTCCTAATGATGTGATCTATGATGAAATGATGGATGAAATAGAATTTGGTGGAACATAATAAAATGGATTATAACTATTTACTATAATATTTTTTAGTAGTTAGAATAAATTAGTATCTATAATATGAAGGAGGATTAATAGAATTAATAAGTTGTAGATACCATTTTTAAAAATTCCATGTGATCTAAGACATGAAGCTTTTAGAAGTTTAGATAAATGGTGCATGTCTTTTCACAAGTTTTGCATGATTGAACTAAGAAATGCACATTTTTAGCTAAGGTAGGCCACAAATAATCTAGAAAAGGAATGTAATCCTAAATGTTAATCATAAAATCCTAAGTAAAATTTCTTAAGAATGATCTTATATTTGGAAATTTTAAGACAATATAAAAGGACACCATTTGTAGACACATAATGAAGGATGCCATGCTCCACCATGTAAAAGTGTTGATTATGCTTACATAAATCATGTTTGAGTAGAGGTTAGATGACTAGAAGTTGTACCAATAGTAAGATAATAGAGAATGTTATCATATTGATGATTTATGTCATATGAATCCTTAGCATTAACTAAAATGTTAGAAGATTGTATAATGAGTTTTGGATAGATAAGTTAGACAATTTGGTCACACATAGCAAATGGATCATTACAAATTAAAAACGTTGCTAAATAAAAGACTAACATATTCTTGGAATGATAAATATGACTTAAATTATATGTTAAAAATAAAAAGATATATTCCTTATCCCTCTCTAAATAAGAAACATGGTGATGTGTCCTATAGTCATATTCATCATTAACTTGATTTATAAGAAGTTTGGAGTCACCATAAAAATTAATGGCTTTAACCTTATATTAAAAAGGTAGAAGAATACCTTATATTAAAGCTTTGTATTCAACTATGTTATTGGTATAAGAAAATTCAAGTTTATATGCTTTGTGAAAATCTTGCTTAGTAGAAAGAATGAGGATATAAATTTCACTAGATCCAAATAAAGTAAGATCTCCATTGAAATAAAGAATAGTGTTTAAGTCACTTTTTCTATCATGAAGGCTACATATAGTATCATTAGATTTGAAAAAGGTAATAAGATGAGCTATGATTTGATCCTTGATGAAATATTAAGAGTCATAAAAAAGGTTAAATTCAGCAGGAAAGTTTTTCTAGTGAGCTACTCACTGACGTTTAAAATAATTATAGTAAATATTTTGAATCTATTATCTTTGTAAATGATGAACACTTGAGATTTTAAAAGATAATGTCTCTAATTCTTGAGAGTATAAAAAATACTAAAGTATGACCTTTTAACATCCATTTATCTGGTCTTACAATTTAAGAAATAGTAAGAGATGTAATAGATGAAAAGATAAACTTCATCCTCTTGACATTAACAAAGCATGGTAGCTATGAAGTGGTTAGATTTGAAGAGATAAATATAGAAAGATTAATCAAATTGCTAAGGCTATAGGACTAGAAAATAATTTGAATTTTCCTTAATGGCATTAAAGATCTTTTGACAATTCTCATACCATGTAAAAGTGTTAGTTTTATGAAGCAAATATATTCATGAATAAAGATGATCAATTAGATGAGTAATAAAGCAATAAAAAAATAATTATGGCCTTTTAAGATATGAATATCACAAATATTTTTAGAAGATGAAGGATCCATGATAACTTTGATCTTATTAGTGTTAATAGCTATACCATCCTGAGATACAAGATAACCTAGTATCTTACCTATAAGAATACCAAAGATACACTTTTTAGGGTTAACACAAAGGTTATAATTATCACATTGCATAAAAACTATGTCTAGATCAATAGGATGATCAGTTGCTAGAGTGGACTTAATGGTCAAATAATCAACATAGTCATTGATAATCTTAAACATCATGTCATTAAAGATGAAATTCATAGTACATTGGTAGATGGATTTAGTATTCTTAAGACTAAAGAGCATTTTGGTGCAATAAAATATTTTCCAATGAGTCATGAATATGGTGTGAGGCTTATGCACTAGGTTTATTTGAATTTAATTATATCCTAAAAAATCATTCATAAAGGATAGAAGAGCATAAATTATAGCTAAGTTGATTTGTTGATTAATGTTTAGTAAAGAAAAGTAATCATTGAGTGTAATTTGTTGAGATCAAAAAATTCAATGCATAAAAGAATTAAATCATACTTTTTAAAAACTATAACCATGTTAGAAATCTAATTAGAATAGTTGACAAGATGGATGAATTAATAATTATAAAGTTTAGTAATCTATTCTTTTATAGCTAAGGGCTTGTTGAACAAATTTTACAAATCCTTTATTTGACTAGTTTAGAGCATTCCTCCAAAATAATATTATGTGGTATCAACTTAGGATCAAGACCATTCATGTCACTATATCCCTAAGAAAAATATATTAAATGTTTGTAAAGAATAGCTAAAATGGCTTCCTTAAGGTGTTGGGAAAGTAGTGAACTAAGGTAGACTCTCTTTTCTTCACTTTTGTTATTAACTATGATCATAACATCTAAATAATCATTTATTAGAGATGATTCTTAGTTAAGCAAAGAGAGATTAGACTAAGGAAATAAATCATCATTAATCAGTTCTATGAAAGCTATGATAGTAGCAATGTTTTTTATGAAAGACTAGAAGATAATAAAAGAAATGTTTAAAACTTAATGGCCTACAAGACCATCTAGGATAAGAGATTGAAAACGAGATGATGGATAACTAGCCATGTTAACCTACACAAAGACAAAGATTATTAAAATGCATGCATTAATGTTCAAAATATAGCAAGGCTAAAGTAACATCAAAGTCGATGTGTAACATTAATACTGAAATCATTCCTCCTCATTAGAGAATTAATGAAAAATAAAATTACATCAAAAGATTACACATATTAAAAGTTTAATTCAAAAGCTTTCCAAATATAGGACGACATATTTTTCTTGAGGTATAAGAGAAAAATCAAGAAAAGATAGCATTGAAAAAGCTTTATTCATGACCAAGAAATTTGAAAATCCATGTAAGAGTAACAAAGCAAATAAAAAATGATAATAAAATAGTTAACACAATGGCAAGTAGTAGCAGCAATAGGAAGGAAGCTAGTCGTGGGTTTGGTGACCATTAGGACACGATCGCCAATGAGTGTCCTCGAATAGGATTTAGGTGCTTGCTGGTCTCTGGTAACACCAAGGCCCAGATACCTCCAAATAGACTCAGTAGTTAATGTGAG
>MNCI01002891.1:28872-54849 GCA_015680685.1 Gnetum montanum
CCATTTAGTTGACAAGTGGCCATTGTGGAGATAAAGAGTTTGTAGTTGACAAGTGGCCTTGGTGGTGGTTACAAACATCATGGGATTAAGGCTAGGAGATTATAATTTCCACAAAAAGTTACCACTATAGAAATAAAAGTTATGGTGACTGAGTGTCCTATTGGATAACTATCCAATATAACTCCTTAGCATATACAAATTTTTAAATCAATATTAATACTTACTTGGTACACAACCATGGGCTATCAAACTTACATCAACAATTAAATAATTTATATCAGAACCCAAAATAAATGTTGTATGATTTTTAAATAAAGAGAATATTGGGGCCATGTGGCCTATGAATAATGTTGGCTGGTCCAGGTGGTGAGGCCCATGGAAGTGGTTGTACCGTCAGTAGTGCAAACCTATGGATTACTCCCTTAACCAATGGACTAGTGGTGCATTCATTATCATTGGAAATGATTTGTAGATGTGCTATGTTCATGTGCATCAGGTTACATGTTTCTATTGGTGGACTTGTAGTGGTGGTAGCTCCCGCACTCGCTAGTGAAGACTAGATAATGATGAATTCTGCACTCCTGAGTGGTCTCTGAAGGCATATCTATTTGTGAAATGCCAATCTAGGGGCACGTACCAACGTAATTCCAATAGAGATTTGATAATTCCTCTACACTTTCTGGATACATAGCTAGACAAAATATTTACACCAAAATAGTCCTAAAAGACCATAAATTTATTAATGCAGCAATGAACTTCGTCCATCTCCAACCGTAGTGCTCAAGGCGCACCTAGCCACGATGGAGCCTCGAGTACGTAAGCACAAAATTCATTGATTCATGTGAAACAAAGCAGAGGCTGATAGGGTTTGGTAGTGTATCGATCTAGTGCAGAAGCTTGAGGTCCACAAAATTGTAGACGTAAACCTTGTGCTCTAGCACAACAATGATGCGGTCGCATCTTAGCCTCACGGCGTCGTCATCCATGCAGAACAAAAGCTTGATGGTGCAACGATAGTGTTGATCTTCTGAGATTGTAACCTTCTATGGGGAATACTATGGATTCGAACCTCTATCGACAAGCACCAATGTTGTACCGGAAAAGCATCTCCTTGAACCATTTGCTACCACGTGTTCATCCATTGTGCACACAATGCCTGTAATGACATTATTTCATGTCCAAACTATTTCCCTTCATGTAGGTGCCATTATTTGTAGATTTCTTGAAAATGGTTAAGGTTTCCTTGCACATGTCCAACAACAGATGTGGGACAGAGCCTAAAAACAAAAATCCTCCAAACTTGGTAGTTTACGCAACTGATGGCAAAAGTCAGGGCTTAGAGAGTAGAGCCTTGGAAATGCATCACCTCTATCATACTCCACCGGCAATTAGCTTTGCAAAAGTGATTTTCACCTGAGAGTGACATTGTCTCCCAACGTAAAATGTGTAATCACAGCTATTAATCTCAATCAAGCTGCATCTAGGATTCTTCTTGGCACCCTTCTTCTTAATCATCAATCTCATCCTTGCAACATCAGTCCATTTACCAGCATCTACGTATAAATTTGCAATAATGACCAAAAGGGAAACATCCTCAACATTCAACTCCATTAGCATATCCGCTACCCAGGCTGCTATCTTCGTATTATGGTAAAATTTGCAAGCACTAAGCAAGGAACCCCAAATAGAAGCATCAGCATCCATGGGCATATTCTTGATGAACTTGCATGCCTCCTCCAGGTAACCAGAGTGTCCTAAAAGATCAACTATGCAGGCATAGTGTTTCATGCCTAGATGAAATTCATAAAAAGTTTTCATGGATCTGAAATACCACAAGCCTCTCTCAACAAGCCCTGAATGGCAACAGGCAGACAGAACGCCAATTAAAGTTATAGCGTTTGGCTTAAAACCATGACACTACATTTCATCAAATAACTGCAATGCATCCTCACTGAGACCATGCGAGGCAAAGCCATAAACGATAGAAATCCATGACACAACATCCCTTTCAAACATACTATTAAAACTTGGAATGACAATTTGATAGTGCCGCACTTGGTATACATGTCTATCAGAGCATTTCCCATGCTAGGAAATGTCACTTTGCCCAAACTTTACTATTACTGAGGCATCTTGGATCTTTCTTTCTCTAAACTCTTAACTTTCTTCTTTGCTTGGGTTATGCTCATGAGGACATCAAACTGCAATTGTTGTATAGTGTAAGTCTGGGAAACTGAAAGCCAAATGGATACCTCAAAATTTGACTTCATTGAGCCATAAACATGTTGTAATAGCCTTGTCTTGCCACTTCTTTCTCTTTTAAAAAAAACCATTGCTCATAACCTATTTTTGTTTTTGTAGTTTTTATTGCTAATTCTAAGGTAGAGTATATACAAATTTTCTTTTCCCAGTATCACTACTTCTATTGTTCCATGAAATGGCCAAAATGTGCCAACATTTCTTCCCCCTTTAAAAGTGTAAAGAAATTTATGCAAGCCCCATTTTAAAACTGAACTATACTCGTAGCCTTTATTAAACTTTTACAACTGAACAGAAATATTTTTGGAGGAAAATTTCCATCAAACATAAGGTTTGATGGTATAAAAACCTCATTCCTAAAAAAACAAAAACAAAAACAAAATGTACATTATCCAGTCCTTTGTTCATGGACTATTCTTGAGATGGAAAGAGAATGTTGAGGATTACTTTGGTAGGAATCCTCATATCTCTAACCTTCTCATAAGCAATCTCTCTATTCCTTTTTGGCTTGCTGGAGCTTTCAACTTGCTCTTCTTGAGCTTTTTCTTCAACAATCCTCTCATCTTCTTTCTCAAATGAATTCTCATCTTCTTGGAGTGTACAAATTTTATTTTCAACACCTCCTTTTTCAACCATCTTACTTTTTCCATTTGAAGTAATGTTATCAATCATGAGAGGTTCACTATCGATGTATATATGATTTGGTTCTCCTTTCCAACGTAGCCACATATGAGAATAATCTGTTGATATGTAACCTGAGAAATTCTTACTCCAACTTCTACTCAATAAGAGACAATGTGAATCTTGTATGTCTGCCACTTGAATGGTTACTCTACTTCTGACATGGGGTTCAGAAGCAATTTCCAATAGAACATTTGGTAATTGACCCACAATCTTCACTCTACTTTTATCCACTTGAACAATCTTTTTATTTGAGTTTTCAAGAATCAAACCAAGTTTCTTACATATAGACAATCGCATTATAGTAGACGTAGCTCCAGAATCAACCAAGAAATTGTGTAAGTATTTATCCTTTATTTCATTGTCAAAAGGAAAGGAGGAGCTTCCTTATCATATGACGTCTTTAAATTCTCATCATTATTAGACACATAGCTTAACTCTGATTCTCTAACTCTCCCTTTACCTTTAATGAACTCTAAGGCCTTTCTTTGCTGATCTCCTATTTGAAGAAACTGATAAAAGCTAATATTGGCCTTGATATGTTTAAGGTCTTCAATCAAATCATACTCTCCATCACCAATAAAGCTTGGTATCTTTATTCATTTATTAAAAGAATGATTTGGAGTGCTTTTTCCCACTTGATTGTCTTTACCATTATTCTTATCTCTTCTATTTGGATCGAAAGCTTTTCTCTTAGTAGATGGATTAGTAATAACATTTGGGATCTAGAAGTAGTTAGTATTTCCTTTGATTGGAGACTATATCGATTTTCCTCATTGTTATTTCATTCTTCATCTGAAGGGATATCCTCTTCAGAACTTGATAGAGAAGAAGTATCACTTGATCCATTTCTAGAAGATTTACTTGCATGATGAACACTAGATAACTCATTATCAGATTCAATATCAAGAAAGTTGGACATAATAAGGTCACTTTCATCTTCATCTTCTACTAACTTAGTATCTTGATGTTTATGCTTTCTACTTTTCCTTTCTTCCTTGATATTAACTCTTGCCAAATCTTTTTCAAGCTTCACTATTTTGTTAGACATATCCCTCATTAATTGTCCTTTTTTAGATCCTACTCTTTCATGTTCTTGCTCTATCTTAACATGAGATGGACCTGGTAAAGGTTTAAATTGAGAAAAATCTTGCATAGGAATCATAACTCTTTCTTCTCTTTTTTGAATTGCCATATTTTCTTTGGGATTCAACTATTTTTCTAACTGTATAGCTTCACTAAAGTAGTCATTTAGCATAGTTAAGTTTGGAGTTCTTCTTAACCAAATTGAAATGTTGGGGTTGATAGCCTTAAGGTAAGTTTCTTTAAGCATCTCTTCTAATGGTCTATATTATCTTTGAAAGAGTCCACAAATTTGTTGAAACTTGATGTTAAAATCTCTAATTGACTCTTTAACTCCTTGCTTAGCTTGTATCAGCCCACAGTATAATTGTTGTTAATCTAACTAATTACCAAACTGGGCCAAGAAAATATTCTTCATGTCATCCCAACTTGTAATACTATTACTTGGTAAGTTTGAATACCAAATCTGATCCATATCCTTTAAATTTGATACAAACAACCTACAAGTTTGATCTTGATGTTGAATATTTGCATGAACTATAGCTAACTCAAACATGTAAGTATATTCTTTAGCTAAATAAGCTTTTCCAGGACTGAAAGGCTCAGGCAAATATTTGTAAACTACCTTAGGAATATCATTGTAATTTTGAAATCCTAATGGTGTAACTCTTTGCCAAGGATTTGTCATCCTCTCTTAAAATTTCTAGATCTTCTCTTACGAATTGATAAACCAGATATAATGGGTGATCTTCTTGATCTTCTAATTTTCACTCCACTACTTGTTCCGAATTCAAAATCTTTCTTTTCTTCTTCTTCTGATGAAGAATTAGTCTTAGAATCTAGAATATCTTTTGAAATTTTTAAACTTTCCAAACTATCAATCTTCTTAGTCATGAACCAAAAATAGTATCTAATTTATTAAGCCTTTATAACAACAAAGAATTTTTGATGTGCTAAAATTATAAGGCTTATGAACCTAGAGGCTGAATTTTCAACTCTCCTTCTAGCACCAAAAGAACTGTTGGTGACTATTTAGGACACGACCATCAACAAGTGTCCTCGAACAGGATTTAGCTGCTTGCTAGTCTCTGGCAACACCAAGGCCCAGATACCTCCAAATAGACTCAGTAGTTAATGTCAGTATTTGTGTGTGTTGTTGCGATGTGCGGTTGTGAAAAATGAAATGATTGCATTGTGTGAACTACAAATGACTTATCTTAAAGAGATTCAGCCAACTTTGCCAAGCACTATGAGTTGTTGATAGTTCCTATTTTGTTCAATTGCCTAGTCTACATGGTCCTTATAATACCTACTTGTAAAAAATAAAATTTTGCAATAAAATTTGAGCACAACTCCGAAAATCTACTCCTAATTTTCCCCAAAGAAAGAGACAGTTCCAGAAGAAAACTAGAAATAGAGCAAGATTCAATGGAAATAGACAGAAAAAAAAGCAAATTTTTGTAGACCTCAAATATTTCAACAAGGTAAAATGACACGAGTAAACACTTCCCAATAAAGCTATCCCAAATTCAATATCTATGAGTTGTTCAAACATCCAAGGCTCAAATAAGCAATTTCTTCAAGACAATCCTACTATGCTACCAAAAATTGTTGCGTAAACTATCACGTATGAGACTCCATTTTGGCTAGATAATGGATGTCAACAATTGCATTCAATAGAATCTTCAAAAGATTTGACAATTTCTGATTAAAATACCATGGAGATTCACTTTAAAGATAAAAAGAAGCTATTCTAGTCCCATCAAAATACCAAATATTTTCTGAACCGTCTTGACTATTGAATCATTCAACAACATGACTACAAGCAGAGGCTCTCTTACAACGATCTCAATAGCAGTTCTTATACATTGCACAATAACCAAAATTACTACTAAATTGCTCTTAAGGCTTTTAAACACAAGCACTTCTATGGCAAAATTTTAACAAAAATTTTCTATAAGGCAACAAGAACAATAAGAGCAATCTAAAAATCCCAAAATTACTTGCCAAGGATGATACTATCTAAACCACTAGCTAAACAATTTAAACAAAATAAAAATAAAACATAACTCATAGGACTATGACAAAGGGCTGAAATATTTTCTTTAGCAAGCCATCTTACAAGAAATCTTTCACAATGTGTTCCAAAAGTGTGTCTCCAAATGAGAGCTTCCAAAAGTGATCCTCCCTCCTTGACCCCTGAAGCCTTTTTATAGGGTTCAGAGGTAGGTACGTAAGTTACAAAATATCTTGGGTGGTTATAACCACCATATAGATAAACAATCTGTGGGTGAAAAGTTTCCTATTTAGTTGCCAAGTGTCTTCATTTAGTTGCCAAGTGTCTTCATTGAATTGCCAAATGATCACCATGGAGATAAAAAAGTTGTAGTTGAAAAGTGTCCCATTTAATTGACAAGTGGTCACAATGGAGNCTTGGTACACAACCAAGGGCTGTCAAACTTACATCAACAATTAAATAATTTATATCAAAACCCAAAATAAATTTTGTATGATTTTTAAATAAAGAGAATATTGGGGCCATGTGGCCTGTAAATAATGTTGGCTGGTCCAGGTGGCGAGGCCCATGGAAGTGGTTGTACCGTCGGTAGTGCAAACCTATGGATTACTCCCTTAACCAATGGACTAGTGGTGCATTCATTATCATTGGAAATGATTTGTAGATGTGCTATGTTCATGTGTAGCAGGTTACATGTTTCTATTTGTGGACTTGTAGTGGTGGTAGCTCCCGCACTCGCTGGTGAAGACTAGATAATGATGAATTCTGCACTCCTGAGTGGTCTCTGAAGGCATATCTATTCGTGAAATGCCAATCTAGGGGCACGTACCAACGTAATTCCAATAGAGATTTGATAATTCCTCTACACTTTCTGTATACATAGCTAGACAAAATATTTAAACTAGAACAGTCCTAAAAGACCATAAATTGTTAATGTGGCAATGAACTTCGTCCATTTCCACCCGTAGTGGTCAAGCTGCACCTGGTCATGATGGAGCCCCAAGTATGCAAGCACAAAATTCATTGAGTCATGTGAAATAGCACAGAGGCCGATAGGGTTTGGTAGTGTATCGATCTGGTGCAGAAGCTTGGGGTCCACAAAATTGTAGACATAAACCTTGTGCTCTAGCACGACAATGATGTGGTCGCATCTCAGCCTCACGGTGTGATCATCCATGCAGAACGAGAGCTTGATGGTGCAATGGTACTGTTGATCGTCTAAGATCCTAAACTTCTATGGGGGATACTACGGATTCAGACCTCCATGGATGAGAATCACTATTGTACTGGAAAAGCATCTCCTCAAACCATCTGCTACCACATGTTCATCCATTGTGTGCACAATGCCTATAATGATGTTATTTCATGTCCAAACTATTTCCCTTCATGTAGACGCCATTATTTTCATATTTCTTGAAAATGGTTAAGGTTTCCTTGCACGCATCCAACAGCAAACGTAGGACAAAGCCTAAAAATGAAAATCCTCCAAACTCGGTAGTTTCCGCAACTGATGGAGAAAGTCAGGGCTCAGAGAGCGAAGCCTTGGAAACGCACCACCTCTGAAGTACTCCACTGAAAATTAGCTTTGCAAAAGTAATTTTCACCTGAGAGTGACATTGGCTCCCAACATAAAATGTGTAATCACAGCTATTAATCTCAATCCAGTTAGATCCAGGATTCTTCTTGGCACCCTTCTTCTTCATCATCAATCTCATCCTTGCAACATCGGTCCATTTACCAGCATCTACATATAAATTTGCAATAATAACCAAAAGGGAAATATCCTCAACATTCAACTCCATTACCATATCTGCTACCCAAGCTGCTATCTCTGTATTATGGTACAATTTGCAAGCACTAAGCAAGGAACCCCAAACAGAAGCATCAGCATCCACAGGCATATTCTTGATGAACTTGCACGCCTCTTCCAGGTGACTAGCACTTCCTAAAAGATCAACTATGTAGGCATAGTGTTTCATACCCGATTGAAGTTCATAAAAAGTTTTCATGGATTTGAAATACCACAAGCCTCTCTCGACAAGCCCTGAATGGCGACAAGCAGACAGAATGCCAATTAAAGTTATAGCGTTTGGCATAAAACCATGACACTACATTTCATCAAATAACTGCAATGCATCCTCACTGAGACCATGCAAGGCAAAGCCACAAATGATAGTAGTCCATGAAAAAACATCCCTTTCAGACATACTCATAAAAACTTGGAATGCCAATCGATATTGTCGCACTTAGCATACATGTCTATCAAAGCATTTCCCACGCTAGAAAATGTCTCTTTGCCCAAAGTTTACTGTTACTAAGGCATCTTGGACCTTTCTTTCTGTAAACTCTTCACTTTCTTCTTTGCTTGGGTTATGCTTGCGAGGACATTAAACTACAATTGTTGTATAGTATAAGTCTAGCAAACTGAAAGCCAAATGGATACCTCAAAATTTGACTTCATTGAGCCGTAAACATGTTGCAGCAGCCTTGTCTTGCCACTTCTTTCTCTTTTAGAAAAAAACCGTTGCTCATAACCTATTTTTGTTTTTGCAGTTTTTATTGTTGATTCTAAGGCAGAGTATATACAAATTACCTTTTCCTAGTATCACTACTTTTGATGTTCCATGAAATGACCAAAATGTGCCAACAATGGGACTAGAAATAACAAGGGACCATCACAACCCTATATTTTAATACCTAATACATAAAAGTGAGTAACAAAAATCCTAGTTTAGGATGTTTATGCACTTTTTGAACTATTTTTGTCTATGTATTAGTTAACTAGATTCAGAATTTTAGAAGATGTGATTAATAGAATGTTGTACTAAATGAAAAGTTTTAAAAATATACTAGGAAACGTTATTGATTTAGTGTGAGACATTAGACTCAGATTTATTTTATGTGAAAATAAAGAACCCCATTATTATATGGTAAGGGGTACCTATAGCTTGAGGATTTTGCAAAATTTCTTCTTCTAAAATTTATAAAAGAAAATGTACATATTTAAATATGCTTATATGGAACTTGTGGCCAAAGAGATGAAATGTTTACTTAAGGTTTTATATGAATTTAACCTAGAACTGAAATCATATGATTGTGTTAATGTTCACTATTACTACTTTAATGAATAGTGTCACAAAAGCTAATAGGGCAAAGAATTTCAGCTACAAATGTTATTTGAATGAATTATTCTATCCTAATATAATGCTGGAATCTGTTATATAAGCTTAAGGAGTGATAAAATGCTTATTTTTAATGCAATTTATGTGAAATCTAGCTATTTTAAGATTTTATACATGAGAATGGAAGAACACAACTTGGTAATAAATACAACATGAGTAACATGAACATACTAAAATTGCATCAAATATTCTTAACATTATTTTCCATTCAATACATTATTTTAATAAAAATAACCAATATTGAATGTAGAAAATTTTGACATGTAATGCCAAAGGAAAGAACCGATCCTTAACATGAGATGTCAAGAATTAGGAAGTTTCTAACATAATGAATTAAGAGTTAATTATTTATTGATTGATGTAAGTTTTAATATTAGAAATATAAAGAAGATAAAAATGAATAAACTTGATGCAAACTTTGACATAAAATATGAAAAGTAAGAATAAAGCTAAAATGATCATTAGCATAACTAAAATAGAAGTTGAGCCAAGTTTCTTTGTAGATTTTCAAGTGCAAGGATGTAGTAGCATTTAAGTTCATCATGATTTATCCTATGTTATTTTTATTAGTAGATAAAAGAAGCATCATAGAAAATAATAGTAGTAAACTAGGACTTATTAGGAGTATAGTACTATTTCATGATACTTCATAGCTTTCTTGAAAGCTTTATGCAAAACAAGGGACCATAGACTTCTTAATGTTATATAGTGATCACTTTCATGTAATGATATAGATTGGTATGGAACTAGACACTATGTTAAGAGCCCTAGAATAAATTCTTCCTATCTTTTTCACTAAATTGATAGAGATCATCTACAAGCATTAAAATAAAATTAAAAATTAATCAATAGATTGTTTAATCTACAATAAATGACTAGAAAAGTTATGGAAGAGGAGAGAACATTGGAAATTTAGTGCCAATAGCACATTTCTCTCTGAGACTCATACCTTGAGCAATATCAAACCCAAATAGCTCTTAGATTTTTGTAAAATAATAATTTATATTTAAGAGGATAAATGAAATTTAGATTATATTCAAGATTTATTTTGTGCTAACCCAATTATATAATGACATAGGTTTATAGATCTTGATGTACAAGGACCAAATCATTTTGAGTTCTTGAAGACACTGCTATGAGACTTGACTCAACATCAAAATTTGACATCTCAAGTTATCTCTACCTTTAAATATTAATATAAAAGCATTAAGTGTCATTGATTTTGAAATGAATATGAAAATAAATGGTGGCTATATCACTATAGGTAGAGAGACATCGGGAAAACATCAAATTATCCAAGGAATCATGGATCATCATTAGGAAACAAGGTAATCATTTATTACTAAGGCACTCTAGAGGACATGTAGTATTAAAGGCTAAACTAATGTAGTAATCATTTCTATTATAGAAACAATAATTCTAGATGATGTTAAATTCTCTAATGTGATCAACTTGATGAAGGAGTTTGAAGTATGATTGGTAAATGAGGCATAAGAAATTCAAAGATGTCTATTTGAGAGAGAAGGGGTAAGATACTTGAGCAAATTTGACAAGGTAGAAATCATTAGTGACTGAGGATTAAAAAAACTCTACCTAAGTGCTACAAAGTATGTAGATCTCATTAAAATATATTCAATAGAGAAAGTTTTTGTTATTCATGTGGATAATAAATAAGTGATTCTTACATGGGACCCAATAACACTTGAATACAAGCTAGGCTTCCCATAAAGAGGAATCAAAATTAATAGCTCCAAGGTTAATTTCATTAAGCTATGAGTTATTAAGGAATGGATGAGTTCAAAAAATAGGGATGAAATCAATGTCTATAAGGAGTCCAATGAAGATTTGAAGAAATTTTTTCCCTTGTTCATTGAAAGGCTATTTTGTAATAAGATTTCTAGCAAATGTAAACTGATTTCTAGATGTTTATATGCATTATATAGACCTATGTGGTAAGGAAGGGTAGTTATTTGGGCACTTGTGATTTATCAAGGAGTGATGGATAAGATTGAAAAGCCTTTCCAAGAAGATAATAAGGGGAAGATAAAATAGTATTCAAAAAACTTAATTTTGTATTTTACTTTGAATTAATAAAGGTCATGAAAACTTTATATGTTGGAGATGTAGATAAGTAATCAAATGTTGCTCATGTGAAAACATTTAGGTCCTAATTATCTCAATAGTTGGAAGTTATAATATTTTCATACAACATTAGAAGAGGAGATCCATTAGCATCAACAACTAGGACTAGGGATGAGGTAACTACTTGTATGACTAAAAGCATAGAGAAGCCTAAAAATAAAATAAGCAATGACATAATAGTAGGAAATGAAGGTATATTATAGAGAACCTCTAGAATAGTGGAGAAATGAAAACCTTCAAAAAAGAAAAAAATCATTTTTCCAAGCCTAAAAAAAGGAGGTATCTATGAAGACTTCCATAGCAATAGTATCTTAGATGACATTGTAGGAGAAATTAAGTGATGTAGTTTTGTTTAATATTTTTTAGTTAGTTTTGACTCAAGTTTCAATGATTTCATGAATTGACATATGATATTGATAATTATTAAAGTTTATACTTACATGTATAAACTAACATTTAACATTAGTCTAATTCCTGACATTGGATCCTTTCTCCTCATGACATTATCATTCATGGAACACATGTTTTCAAAAGCATTTGGAAGGCTTGGTAGGTCTTACATTCTCATGTGAATTGGAATAATGTTCATATCAATCCTACTCTTCTTTCTAAGATTTTCCCTTGGTGGCTACCCTTATCACCTACTCCTCTAGCCACCTCAAATGCCAAGACAACCACCATTTGGTTTCAAAAGGGAGTTGTTTCCCTTAGATTTTTTCGTCTCACCAATCAATGGATTACTTGGGATATTTTTGAAAACTTATATGGGGCTTCTAGATCTATGCACCACTACCTTGATAGACTTTATCACTTCATTCATCAATACATGCATTTGGATGCTTTAGTTCCTAGTCTCTTCCATGGTCTTCAGTGGATTAATGGATCAAACCTTCTACCTTATAAACCACATGTTCCCTTTCAATTGTTGCATGATTCCTCTATGATTGTTAATCATTGTAATAGATCATGGCACAAAGAAGAGTTTGAATAGTTTTGGCTCTCCCTCTTCTCACAAGTTTGGAGCCTTCTAACTCTTCCAAAAATTAAACAATTTCTTTGGTGCCTCCTTCATGAAGGCCTACCTATCAGAAAACATCGTGAATACCTTGGGATTCCAAACCCTAATTTCCCTCTTTGTGGAGGTCCTGATGATTTTCTCCACATTTTTTTGGCATTGCCCCTTCACTCAGTCTTCATGGGAGTGAGTTTCTAAAGTTTTCCCTTTGTGAAATTTTCCCATAAGGATATCTTGTTTGGCTTTCTGGCCACCCCCTTTGTTGACCTTTAGTTTCTTTGGGAAGTTATTAGGCCCCTCATTCTTTACTATATATGGAAGCGTAGATGCACTTCTCTTTTCCAGAACATTGATTTGTCTAACTCTAACCATTTAACTATTATGGAAAAATTTCAAATTCTTTGCTTTGTGCATTTCCAAATTATATCTCACACTTCTAAGTTAAAGTTGGATACTAATTAGTTGTTTTATTGTTTGCAGCCTTGGAGCAGATACACCAATTCGTGCACTCTTCCCCATCTCGATCTGCTACATCGGAGTGTCCCATCATAATTTTGAGCATTTTTAGCTCTCTATTGTTCCCCTTCTCTTATTAACTCACAGTTCTTATTGATTCTGAGCATGAGGTTTCTCTTTAGAATGTACTCCCATACCTTGTGAAGGATTATGTATCAAGATGTTTTCCTTCAACATATACATTTGACATTGTTCTTCTCCCTATTTAACCACCAATATGTTCAAATCTTGATCATGTAATTAATCTCATTTAATTAATAAAATTATCTTTTGGAGGTCCAACACCCCCCATAATTCTTGACATTGAAAATGATGTACCATATTGAGACTATTTAATGTTAGTTAACATGTTGGTAAAAGGTGCATGTGAGAAAATAGAAGTAGAGAATGAAGTAAAGAAGCTCTAATTGAGCCTTCCTATCATAGCCAAGGGACTAAATAAAGGAATAAATAATGATGACTTGAAACTTCTTGATGCCTTATTAGTATTAAAAGAAAGTGGGAGAATGGGGGACTGAAAACATGACTCATTTTCTAATCCTTTCAACTTGGATTTTGATGAAACAAGGCAAGAAGTAAATGAATAAGTTGGAGATGATATGAGTGGTAGAAGAAATGATATGATAGAGATATACATTCTACCCCAAACATAGACAAAATCTCCATAATAAAAAAATTATTTTGAATGATGAGTATATCCTTAAATGGATAAAGGAAACAACATATTCAAAGTTATCTATCTCATATGATAAACATGGTTTTAAAGGAATTTATGAAGAAGTAGAATTCCATGTAGAATCTATCTATGTTAATGGTTGTATTGTAGAAATAAAAAGGAAGATACGGACTTGCATTAATGATAAGAACCAATGATGGAAGGTTTGGTAGAAGACATGAAGCCAAAGATGAATTTTCTCTCTCCTAGAGAATGTATGTATTAGGATACTATATTTGATGTTCAAGAAACATTTTTTAATCAAAATTAATATAACTATTTATTTTAAAAATTAAGAAAAGTTTAATAATGATCAAGTCATTTTCAAAGATCTAGAAATAAGCATTAATATACCAAATAAAGTGTAGCCATAGAAAAAATAAATGTTTTTCTTAAGTATAAAAAGAACATGAAGGTGTTGGTAATTAAATAAGAAAATGCCAATGCCATATTATTGGATGTGTTAGAGAAAGAAAGAAAAAAAGACATAAAGTATAATGAGGAAAAAAATATTCTCTCAAGAAAGTTGAAGTTGATAGAGGTGAAGCTTTTAAAAATCAAAATGACTAGAAATAATCCTCCAACTAGATCCTACTAGAAGGAAAATAGTAAAACTTTTAAATTTTAGGAGGCTCTTATGGAGTAGAAATGATCAAATCTAACCATGACACATATTAAAATAAGACTTAGAAATTTGGACATAGCTTCAAAGAATTTGGGGTAAACACAACAAATGAATAAAATGCAGTACAAATGAGACTAACAAAAACTATTGAAGAAAAATAAAGGTCTATACATAGATCATGAGAGACCAAATTTTGTCAAATAGTAAACAAATTTGGATGAAGTATTTTGAGATTTTGCAAATAGTGTAATTGTGACGACATCATTTGAATAAAGGGAAGGTTCTAAATGGGAATCCATAAAAGAGAAAGATGAAGATAACATTAGTCCAAAGGAGCTAAAGGTATATGAAGAAGAATGAACCAAAATTTTGGTGAATATTTCTAGCTCAACTTTTGAAAGCTTGGAGAAGATTGAAGAAATGATCCTTAAAATATATAGTGATACCCAAGGTAAGAACCTACTCAAGGTGCATAAGTTAATGAATTTGTAAAATATTCATACTAACATATGTTGTGATTATGTTTCATAGATTTAGAAGAAATTAGCCATGATCTAGTTGCAATAGCAATTCATCCAACCCCTATGTAAATAGATAGTGATCATAAATAGGAAAGATAACTAACTATAGCAAAAGCACATATTATGATTTGAGTGCATAGTATGAAATAGTGTTTGAATATGATGGATGACTGACAAGAATTGGATGATGGAATGAAAATTCTAGTTTGGATGACTATAGAGTGGAAGGATAATGATGAGCTATGGAATTAATGTGATAAGGTTCCATAGCTAAGAGAGTGTATGGATGCGGAGTATGGAAATGTTCCCTATAATCAACAAAGTTAATATGGTAAGGTTTCTATAGAGGATGGGAAAATGAGTTACATTAGTGTAATCAAACCAACAAATTACATAGGATTCTTTAGAGGATTTGAATGATAAAGATTACTATAGTTTTTATAATCATACCAATGAATAACATACGATTCCTTTTCTGGAGAACGTTGAAGATTTTCCTCTAGATTAAAAGTAGAAATAACCTTTTTAATCCCTAAAGGATCTTGAAAGATCTCAAGCTACTAGTTATCTATATGCATATTAATGGCTCATTTTCAATGACTACTTTATCTTTATCAATGATATCCTAGATGTCATCATTAAGGATTTTACAATTTTCAATATCATTTCTAGTAGTTTTATGAGAATAATAATACTTCATATAGTCATACAACTTGAGGGTTTTAGGATCTCCTTCTTGTCTTTGAAAAGGATCCATGATTGTCATTTGTATGCGATGATATCATACCCTTGTTTGATCAATTACCTACTTCCTTATAAAATGACCTTCTCTAAGAAGGTTATTTAGGAGGAAAGAATATCTCATGATTAGTTTTGTATACTAGTTCTTGTTTCTTGAAGGTTTGTGTTGCTAATTTGAGAAATTTAGGAGGAGATGGATCATTACATTGATCCATTGAAATAGAAGAAATGCATTGGAAGATTGATTATTCTTTCTCTTGTTTAGCTACTCTATTATCTTTTTTCTAAATTGTGAGGAATTCATAAACACAACATTAAACTATAACTTCCTCAATATGTTTATCAATCAAACAAGGATAATTTAATGAATGAGGCTTAGGATAAGTCATCCCTTTCTATATGTACTCACTTAGAACTACCTCAAATATGTCTTGAAGGTGATATTCCTCTAGTTAATATATTAAACTTTGAAACGACTATGTTATGGCACATTAAACTTTAAATGATTAATGAAGAAAACTAGAAACTATTCTAAATAAGAGATAGAGCCATTTTCCAAAGACCTATATACCATTCAAGTTCTCATATGGAAAGTGAACTAGAAAAGCACCAAAGAACAATATGTGGATATGGAGCAAGGATCATGCATTCATTCTAGAATGTGACTACATGATTCATGAAATCTCTTGTCTCTTTATTGTACATGGTAAATGTTTCTAATGAAACTTCTTTAGGTAGAATAAACATTGGTACTAATGAACTGATAGGAACATTCATGAACTAATCTAGAAAAACTAACGATCCATCTTTCATGACCAAGATTTTTCTATCTTGTATTCATTGCTCTAAAGATGATACATCACCTAATTTAGCAATATCAAGTGCTATGGATCAATTCTAAAAATATTTGCTTCAAGCATATCTGTAGCTACAATTTGAATAGATTGTTGATGTATAGTAAGTTCATATTTTGCTAGGATAGGAATGCCAATTAAACTAGGATGGGAAGGTTTTAAGAAATTAAGCTATGTATAGTTGTGTTGATGCATATTGAATGCAGGAGTGGTGATAGGTGTAAGGATCAAGATAGATAAAAAATAAAAAATAGTTGTATGTGGATTAGGAGAGTATGATAGTCAAATGAATGGGTTAGGAAATTGAAAGAAATAGTGTGGATTGCTATGATTATTAGGTAAAAAAAGGTTTTACAGCATGGACCTAAAGCTAATTGGAGTACTAATTTTTAGATAACTCATGTCCAAGGATATGGATTCTAGTAAGGAAGTGTATGTGGTAGTAAAAATATTGTTATGCATGTGATGAGATAAAGGGTTGGACTTGTTCATGTTTTCAACTAGTTGGTCATCATCCTCATGAGTTAGATCAACATCAAAGTTTGAAGCTACACTTCACTTGTTTTTTTGTTTAATAATGATGTTAGAATATAAAGGTTACTCTAGAATAGATTTCATTCTTGCTTCTTATATATGTAGATGAATTTTCTCTTACATATTTTTCCACTTCATGATGAACTTAGTAACTTATTTTACCTTAATAGAATGAAGTTCAATGGGATTGTCTAGATTTAACAACAAAGGAGATAAATCTTTAACATGTTCATACTTTTTCATCATCATGAACATCTTCAAAGTATGGATATAGCCAAGTCATGAATGGAAAAGTAACCCTACCTCCAACCATATGAGTTACAAGTGTTCACATATAATATATTTGAATCTCATAGACTTATGATAAATTGAATGTCTCAAATAATCAAGAACTAAAATGCTAATTGTTCTTTTTGAATCACACTTATGCTGATTTACGTACTATGGCTAACTATGATTGAGATACATGATGGATTTTTCATTGTTATTTAAAAGATTAAAATATTAAACTAATTAATCTAATTGCAAAGAAGTAATCTAAACTAGCCTAAGCATAAAGCATTGATTCCCAACTTTTTGTACATATCCTTAACATGTACTAACATTGCTAGATTGTCAAGTGTTTATAGCTAGGCATACCAAGTATTCATTACTATGATTACAAAATGCTTGTACACTATGCTTAAAGTGGTTGTGCTCATATGTGCTTAATTAAGTATTGAATAGTAAATTTCTTAACTAATATCATGGAAACATAAATGAGCATTAACTAAAAAGTGAAAAAAAGTAATTCAAGATGCTAAATCGAAGTGTTGCAATGGAGGAAAAAAATCTCAATTTTATTGCCATCATGCACATGTGTCTATGTACATAATGCACTTGAATAGAACTTCATACAATCTATTTAATCCATGTTATGAACACTTAGAGGATAAAATTTTAAACTCTATAGCTTGAAACTACAAGAATCTTGCCAAGGAAATGACCAAATGATGCCATAATTGTGGTGCATGTATGAATTCATATAGGTAAAGATAAAGGCTATGTCAACATATATCCGTTGACACATCAAAGGATGCATCAATAATAGGATTGATCAATTTATTATTCATCATAACTCCATGACTAACAAAAAAATCATCCTCAAATGAACTAAATTGGAATCAAGTTGATTACAAAATTGGAAAAGTATAAGATTTAATAACTAATTGACTACAACATGAATGCTATAGTACAACAAAATCATTTAAGTGCTTACAATTGGACTTAATAAAATTTTAGCACATTTAAAAATTTGGACTATCCATTACATACAAAGTTTTCCAAATGTAGATGCTTTAGATGGTGCTAGTAGGTGATGGCTCTTGCAGCTTTGGTAGTTTCTCCTCCAACCTTGGTTCTACTAGTAGTCTTGGCTATCCCACTACTACCGCTACTACTTCTGAGAGTTGGAATACATTCAATAATTCCTTTATGTTGTCCTCATTAATAATAGAATCATTGATATTCTAGTAAACATTTCCTATATTTCATGTTGTTGCCACATCCTAATAGCAAGATGAAGTAGAAAATAGCTCTTTGGTGTTGATGAACCAAGTTGTAAATTGTTTGAATTTGATGTCAAATACTTTAATAGTATTTTGTAGATCTTGATGATCAATAATTCTTCTATCTAGGTTCTATACTATAGGTTTCTATTCTTTAAAGCTCATTTTGAGAACCTCAAGCTTCGCATGATCCACTTCTAGCTTTTGCCTAATCTTCTTCTAGAGCTTAAACTTAGTCTCATATAAGAGGCATGAGCTAGCTACTTACTTTTTTAATTTTGAACATGACCATACAATAGCCAACATTGCTAGGAATTTGTAATGAAAGTTGACAAGCTTCATATATTCAATCATCTCTTTTATTTGTAGCTCTTTCATGCAAGTCTCCACTTCATTGTATATGTTTAGCACATTAAATATGGATTGTCATGCATCTTCTTATTGCTAGAGCTATTGTAAAGAATCATTTAATTTTTCCTTATTCAATAAAATGTAATCAAATCTCTTTAATCATGCCCCTAAATCCTATTCTTGTAGATACTTAAATGTATATCATGATAGCAATTGTGGACATAGGCACCACAAGAACCTTCAATTCTTCTCCTATTCTTCTCCAATTGTATAAATACTATGGCATCTTCTCCTTCTTCCAATACCATAGAGAAAGTTACAACATTTCTTGAAATTTCAAGAACTTGTTAAACATGTATGGATATCAGAACTCCCTTATGACAAGGTTAGAATGAATAGTATCTTGATCCATTTACATGAAGACTAGGTTTCCAAATCATCCAACAACTAACTAATGATCCTTGCAATCTTATTGCAATTCATCATAATTGGGTGATAAGTAGAGAGCTTATCACTATCAGATATTTTTTGCTAATATTGCTCTCTTTATTACCTTAGGTGTCCTTCCATTCTTATAGTATTCTTAACTAGTGATGATGGTGGTGATGCCTCTTCTTAAAACTTGAAAGGTATCTTCTCCTTGATTGTTTTCTACCATGATGAAACAAGAGCACTTTAGATAATTTTTCCTAAATTTTATATTAAGAAGGAAAAGTAAAGTATCTTTCTACCTTTTTGATTCTTGTTAAATCTCTTCTTAATCTCTAAGAAGATTAATTTAGGTAGGTTTATAGGAAATTTTCCATTGAAAGCTACATGATGAGTGGCAAGGTACCCCTACACTCAACCATATGAATACGAGCATCTTAGGCGCAATCCGGTCAAACTCCAAGGACTAAGTGCTTACGCAACTAAATAGAACACTTAAGGTTAATCAATCATTGTCTTACCAAACTTACTTGTATTTTCATGGTTGTATGGTTTATTAAGCTTAAGGTATATGATTTTTATATCTTTTGTCTTTTTAATGCCTATGCTAATAGGGAAAGGTGAAGAGAACTAAATGACTAACTTTCATTAACTATTCACTAACTAAGTTCTAATTATCCTATCACCAGTATCCATTCCCACTTGTCGCACAAACCCTGAAACAGTGCAATGCTACTGGGATTACCAAACGCTACTCATTACTGGGTTACCAAGTGTTACACACGTGCTCGAAGCGGTCATACTGAGTGCACTTAACTAGGAGTGTCAAGGGTTGAGAGAGATTAATTATCTAGGAAGGCATTTAAAAATTTAACAATAATTAAATCCTATTTTTCTTAGTCCACATGCTGCAAGGTTTATCAAAAATTTCATCTTTATTGTTGTACAGAAATGTGTGCTCAGGTACAATTTGCTTGAATAAATATCCGTTCACTTTAAGACTCCTACTGCGGGCACATGGAAATTATTCTAACTCTAGAATGGTAAAACTACTATAGTTTGGCTAAGGGTATAAGTCTAGGTGCCTAAAACAAGGAAAGTTGCCTCTTCTTTCTAGACATTGTAGCAGGTTGTGATATCGCATACACGATATCGTAGGGGTGGACATGATATCGCGGCTCATCACTACAAATTCCTTGATAAAGAATGATGTGACCTTTTTGGAATGTACCATTAGATTAAGGTTATACACTACTATATTGAAATATATCTTCTCTACCTTGGTTAGAATGTTATACTTTTTATAGTCAACTCCATGGCATCCTTAGGTCCATTCTTTTCTGACTTCTACTTTATACTAGGTTGATACCTCTAAAATGTTTTCCTCATATTGGCTAATCCCAAGGTGTTTTCTATGAGCTCCAATAAGTAAGAAATGATAATATCATTAATTTGTATCATTGAATCTCCTTAGCAATTATTTCAGAAAAGATAGATTTCATCAAGGCATCATTCCTCACTAGTGGAAATGGTGATCCAAAATGGTAATGTCTATAATTATGCATAAACCTCCTTAGTTGTAAACTCTAAGAATGATCCAAAGTTGTATTCTTAGAGAATCATGCTCTAATCCTCCTTACCATGGAAATTCTCTAAGCAAGTCTCTATGAGTATAACCTTAAGCTTTGGCTTAGGTTTAGGCATTTTATCTTCTCTAGACTACTATATTTATATAGTTAGAATATTTTGAAAAATTCCATCTTAGTTTCCTCACTTAGTGATCCAATTGAATGCATAGCTTCTACTAGTATTTTGATTGCAATTATTGTTATTATACTAAATCTCCTCATGATCCACTCAATTAATAACCTCACTTTGGCACCATATGCAATCATATAGATGATCATTGATTAGCCTTAGTAGCATAAGTACAAGTGCTAGTTCTCTTCAATCATTCATTGGTTAGTTTAATTTCAATAAATAAATAAATCTCAATCACTCCTAAGTGATTGCAATATTATGGTTATGAGGTTCTAAAATATATAGGAATTTTTATTTTAATTAATTTTTATTTCTTAATTATGTTCAACTACCTTAGCTATTCAGCTAAGCAATGTTGGAGATTTTTGACAAGTCTAGTATAGGTACACTCATGATGTAGAGTATAACTCTAGAAGCCCACAAAATAAAAATTGGATGAAATTAGATGTATAGAAGTCAAGATATCACAAGTAGAAGGTTCTAGGCTCATACCAATGCACAACTCTCCATGTTTTTGAAGGAAAATGATAAAAAATTGGCTAATGGTTGTACAAATATGTATTATTTTTATAGTATGTTGATAGAGTCGCATCAATGTATCAAAATATGTCAACAAGGATGCATCAATGCAATGCAAAATCAAAATTTTATTTTGAATTTGTAGCTTATTTTTACAAAATTTAAAGTAATTTTTAGGTCAAAATGAGAGCTATAAAAAGGGTCTACACATGAGGATAATATTGGTGAGGTTTAGTTGAAGATTGATGAATATTGAAAAGATATAATGCTAAGAATAGAGATTTTTCTTAAGGAAATGCATGAGAAGATGGTTGAAAAATGAGGAACAAATTTATCTTGGAATTTTAAATCAAATATTTTGACATGTGAAGTTAGTTTATAGTCTAGATTTCCAAAAGCTATACAAATGTTTGCTCTTCAAAGTAGGATCATGTCCTTGATGTCCTTCTATAACCATCCCAAAAGATTTCCATATGTACATTGGAAATTGAATATCAATCTAGCACATATGCCATACCCACATAACAATTATCTTTAGAATCCTATATTATAGTAAAAAATAATGAGAAAAGAAATTACATGTAGTATTGAGGTGAATAATAAAATAAGAAGGCACTATAAGAAAAGGGACATGAGATGCTTTATCATGTTTGTAATAGATCCTTATATTAAGTGTGATTTCAAAAATCATCATATCTATCCATCTAGGTTTCAAACCAAGTCCATACATTTTCCAATAACACTACATTACCTCATTATAAACTTATAATCATAGGGCCATCACAACCGTATGAAAATATCACTACTTAACAAAAGAGAATAAGAAATAATTTTTATTAATGATTAATCAATCATTTAGTGTTTTTATGAAACATGTCCATCAGTTAGATGGATACCTTCAAGCATGAGTAACATGTCGTTTTAGCCCCATAGCTAATGTTAATCACATTAGAGTAGTACCTTTAGGAATAGGTAATATTTATTCTTAGTTACATAATGAAACTAGTCCAAAAAATATTTAGGATTTCTAAAACTAGCCTACCTTCAAGCATGGGTAACATGTATTTCTAGTGACATGAAAAAGTAATACTTATTTATGAATATGTGTCCATAAAATGTAAAACATTAGTAATGATCTAATTACATGTATTAGTAAGACTCATAGAGGAATTACAAAGAATTATCAAATCTCATTGATGGTAAATCTATTTTCATTTCCTCTTCATCCTTTCCCTTTTTCTCAAGGCATAAAGATCATGAGTTAATTTTAGTTTTAATATGAGAAGAACCATATTGATGTCATGGTAAATACCTCTTATTTATAGAAAGTAGAGAGATGGATAGCATGATATCACTACTTTATACAACTATATTTCCAATCATCTTGATTGCATAGAACACTATCCAAATAACAAAGTTGGCCTATATAAAAATGATAATCCTTATTAATGCTCATTGAAAAAATAAAAATTAAATGAAATTAAATTAAGCACTTGAAAAGAAAAATGACTTAGGAAAAAGTATAAATAAATGAAAAATGATAGCCAATAGAAAACATATGAAGAATATGAAAAATGAAAAGAAATTGTAAGATAAAAAGTTAAAAAACTATTTCCTGTCAAGATATTAGAACAAATGGTTATCTCCCCCATGACTAGGATGAAGTATGATGATATAGAAAATGGGATGAGAATGGTCATGGGTTGAGATGTTGATGAATTTTTTTCATTCTGAAAAATCCCTAAAAGGTTTAACTTGTTATGTGTTGATCAATATTAACTTGTCTAGAAAATCAATGCAGTAAATCTTCATGGTTCTCAAATGGAAAGTGACGTGGATAATGTAAGGTCATTTTCACATTATTTGAAATTTTATTTATTAAAGTATATGTGTGGGGCTCTAGTAGAAGATCTTATCTCCTAGTTTAAAGTCAACTATTCATATTCTAGCATCATGACATTGTGTGGTATATGCCTTGTGTACTTTATTCATCATAAGGGCTACTCATCTATTTTCCTCTAGCATGTTGAGGTTCATGAGATGTTATTTTTCTGCTAGACCAATGACAAGGTTAAGTTCATATGTTGTGTTGAGTGTGTGTAATTCTACTTCTATTGAAAGTTTTGATAGCTCATTATTCACCAACTCATAGGGAGAGTAGCTAATAGGAAATGTTTAGATGGAGTATTGAGTCCATAAGACAACATTGACTTTCATGCTTTAGTCTTATTTATATCTATTAATAGTATTGATAATGATTCATTTGATTTTCCCATTTATTACCTTTGTTTGACTATTTTCTTAGGGATGATATGATATTGTTAATTTATATTCCATCCCTAAGTGTCTAATTAGTATTCTAAAAGTAGTACCTAAAAAGTGAGTTTCATTATTAGAAATTAGCATCCTAGACATACTAAACCTATTTACCACAGTCTATTAAAAAATCCTAGTAGCAATTATGTATGTAGAATATAGTATTACTAAAACCTCTATCCACTTCATGTAATAATCTACCACAAAAATGATGTAGAATTTCTTATTAGACATGGATATGATGGAATTCATGAAATCAATTTCTTAAATATTAAAAGAGGATTCTCTAGCCTTAAAGTCATTTTTCCATATATTTGGTATTACTCATAGGAGTTGGTGAATTGATATGCATCCTTGAAGGTTATGGGTCAAAAGTATCCTACCATCAAAATTTTGATGATCATTCTCTTACTTGCATAGTGACCTTTACAAGGTCCCTCATGTGCATGTTGGAGAATTCTAGTTTTATCTTTATCATTCATGCACAATCGTATGAAGCCATATACTTAGATCTTATAGAGGTTGCCCTCTATCACCATGTAGTATTTGACTAGGTGAAGAGAACATTACGTTTTCTTTCTATCCCATTCAGCAGGGATCTTCTATATGAGTAAATATGAGAGAAATTATATTTACCATGGTTTATCCACTTCTATTATGATCATTGTTGCCTTTGCAAAAAGGATTTCATCAGAAAATTGGTTAAAAATATACTCTTCATTAACCTTGTTGTCCCATTTTAATTAAGCCTTGTGACTTGCAACAACATTCTTGATTCCCTTTCTATTAATCATGATAAGATTAAATTCTTGCAAGATCACTTGCTATAATAAGATATTAGGGCTAATCACTAATTTATTCATGAAAACATGTATTGCACTATGATCTATGTGCACAAAGACTAGATATACAAGCACATAGTATCTAAATTTTTCTAAGATATACATTACCATCATTAGTTCCTTTTCTATTGTGCTATAGTTTAATGTGCACTTTCAATACTTTGGCTTATATAATTGACATAGTATGAATGTTTCTAACCATCAAATTATGTAAGCATAGCTCCCAAAGTAAAGTTGGATGCATTCATCATGATGTGAAATGACGTGAACTAATTAGGAGCCCATAGAATTAGATTTTCTATAACATATCTTTTTAGAAGTTAGAATACATACTCACATTTCTTGATCTATTCAAATGGTACATCCTTCTTTGTTAAATCTACCAATGGTTTAACAACATTAGAAAAATTCTTAATAAATCTTCTATAGTAGTTTGTGTGTCAAAGTAATGATTACACATGTTTCACTAGTTATGATTATTGTGTTATTCCTTTCATCATACATATCTTTTCTAGATGCACCTCCATTCCTTATTTTAAAATCTAATGCCTGAAGATAATGTCTTTGTAGACCATTAAATGGCTCTTCTACCAATTAATCTTGAATTTTTTTGTTACAACCTAGAAATTTGCATCAATTTAATTATCTAATTTAATGCATATAATTAATTCTTTAATACTATTAGATGCATTTCAATATATTATCTTAATGTTATTACTATTATTATTATTATCGTTATTGTCAGTTTCCTACATAAATGAATGGAATCTATTTGCTAGGGTAATTTATTAAAGTTTTATATCCTTTATTTTACTATTGGAGATTGGTCATGGATATTTCAAATATTTTATGATTAAATGTTGAATTTTAATTACCCTAGGAATTTTTTTTTGTTAGTTATCATGTCTTTGCAAGTATTTGAATATCCATATTTTATTCTTTATGCACATTCAATTATGTAAATTTAATCTTTATTATGAATATTTATACTATTTATGCACATTTAGTTATTCATTTTTTCCTTTTATTATGCATATGTGATTATATAATACTTTATTCAAAAAAAATTGTGAACCCTCACCCAACCCAAATCATATCCCTTGTTACCTTTTTTCATTAAACTAGGATTTGGAGTTCATTTTCAATTATAATTAAATATTGAATAAATTAGATTTGTTAAGGAAGTACATTAGAATGGTGTTCTACTTAAAATTTAACATTACCAATGTGTCTGGGATGTTCAAAAATGCAAGTTTTAGTCCTTTGTTAACTAGAATCAAACTTATGGTTCTCAAGATATCACATTTTCTAGTTTGCTAAAATACTA
>MNCI01002892.1:6360-35797 GCA_015680685.1 Gnetum montanum
AAAACAAAAATGAAATGCATAACTCACAGGACCATGACAAAGAGGCTGAAATCTTTATTCTAGCAAGCCATCTTGCAAGCAATCGTTCACGCTTTCTTCTTTACAAATTCTCTTCTCCCAAGATTCAAAGTGTCTGTAAGAGCCCAAGTGCTAACTAGTAGCCTTCAAAATGTGATGTATGAGACCCCAAGTATGATGTGAGAAGTTATTCCTCCTTGAAGTCCCAATGTTGATGATCCCCCTCCTTGACCCCTAAAGCCTTTTTATAGGGTTCAAAGGTAGGTAGGGAAGTTACATATTCAAAAATATCTAACCTAACTTCTCTCCCAAGTAACCTGGCCAACCAATTAGGAGATTACTTGCCCAAAACATTAGGAGGTTACTTGCCCAACAAGTTAGGTAAGTTACAACAATTTTTGGGTGGTTTCAACCACAAAAGAGATAAAAATGATGCATCTGACATGTGTTCCATGTAGTTGCCAAGTGTCTTCATGTAGTTGCCAAGTGTCTTCACCCAGTTGCCAAGTGTCTTCATTCAATTGCCAAGTGGTCACCATGGAGATAAACAAGTTGTAGGTGACAAGTGTCCCATGCAGTTGACAAGTGGCCTTTCAGTGGCCAAGTGTTCACCATGGATAGAAAAAGGTTGTAGTTGACACGTGTCCCATTTAGTTGACAAGTGGCCATTTTGGAGATAAAGAGGTTGTAGTTGACAAGTGGCCTTTGTGGTGGTTATAACCACCATTTCAATTGACAAGTGTTCAATTCTCATAGGACTTTGAATAATTGTTGCATAAATTCCCTTTTTAAATCAATATTATATTTTATTATTATTTATATCATAGTAGTAGAGATAATAACCATGGATTTGATGCATGGTTTGATATATAAATATATGTATGCATATACAACTGAATGCATAAGTGGAGTTGTACTCTCACATTTTAATTTGTGGCACCTCAAATGTAATCCCAGTTATATCAAGGCTGATTCCATATTCATCTTCTCTGCACTTTATTACAGAAAAAGTAACTAGAGCTACTCTATCATAAGCTAGAGAGATATCTACAATTGATACACCATTTTCTTTTGACTCTAGATAAACCCTCATGCCAACATTCCCAATTGCAATGTCATTATCCCTTGATTTTCAAAACATTCAATTCAGCAACATTTTCATTTCTATTCCAACTTCATGGTTAATTAACTGTTGCAGAATTCTTTACAAGAAAGAACATAATCCTCCTTGAACAGTTTCAGTTCATTAGGATTATGTACCTCACCATTTGAAAATAAGTCCACCTGTTCCATGAAATGGTAAAAATGTGCTAACAATAACGGACGCCGTAAGAGTTCCAACAAGGCACCAAAAGGATAGTAGGATCAAGAGGTTAGACATGAACAACATCCCACGATTTGAATGGGGATACAATTCTAATCCTCAAAATCATTTACAAGCATTCCAAAATTCATGTGCCTTGCAAAACATAGAAAAATCATATACCTCAAGCTTACTTAACCATACAACCATGACAATACAAGTAAGTTTGGGAGAACAAAGATTGATTAACCCTGAGTGTTCCATTAAGGCATGTAAGCACTTAGTCCTTGGAGTTCGACCGAATCATGCGTGAAACACTTGTATTTGTATGGTTGAATGTAGGGGTACCTTGCCACTCATCATTGGTGCCGTTGTCTGGGACTTAGTTGTTTGTGCGCTACGTAGAACATAGGAAATCATCCATATCGTTGGGATGCTAGAATGAACACATAGGGTTAATCAAGAAAAAATAAGACAATGGTAAATCACACACCGAACAAGATGAAAATATCATCTTCTTCGCACAAGAGCACTTCATCGCCTAGGACTAACACAAGAGACATTCGGCGGCATAACACACGTAACCAATATCTACCAGTTTCTCAATAGTTTCGTGTGGTATATATTCATCACGATGAGTATGTACCTAACTTTACCTTTATTCTCCATCAAGATGAACAACTGCGTTGGAGAGACTTGGAGGGTAACATAGTGTTGCCTCCAGATTGATCAGTCCCCAACATGCTCCTTCATGCTCTCACACAAATAGGCATGCTACTTTTATACACAGAATATGTTGCATGTGATCATGACACAAGGGACTACCATCCCACAGAAGCGCAACGTCAAAGGGACTTGCAATAGGAGAGATATCATACATCCTCGAAGGGTAAATAACCCCATAATACTTCGCATGTCTTGAGCAAAATTGAGGGCAGTGAACCTGCTTCAATAAGCTTCCCTCCAAATGATGTTCCCCCTCTTAACGATGGTAAGGAGGTGCTATATCAGAACCTCCACTTGATGGTTGACAACCCTGGTTCTGATACCCATGAAAACGAAGTGTTCAAGGAAGGAACACAAACACATGATAAGGATAGATGTTTTGATCATGATCACGATCAAGGCTGAGACCATCAAACAGAAGGTAGAAAACACCATCATGGTGATGGTTCTCCTTCTTCTTCACCTTCATCATCACGTTCATCCTCTCCTTTAGTGTCCAGACGTAGCCATAAGGAAACCAATCGTGAGGATAAGGGAAAACAAAGTGAAAAACATCGATGAGACAGTCGAGAACGAGGACAAGTGAACTCTAAGGAATCAAGGCATAGAAGAAGGAAGATTAGGAAACCACGTAGACACCATAGATGCTATGAATGAGATGACCACAAAGAACCCCTACTCGTAACTAGAAACATGCTAGATATAACGGAGGCCATAAGAGTTCCAACAAGGCACCAAAAGGATAGTAGGATCAAGAGGTTAGACATGAACAACATCCCATGATTTGAAGGGGGATACAATCCTAATCCTCAAAATCATTTACAAGCATTCCAAAATGCATGTTCCTTGCAAAACATAGAAAATGAATGGCAAAAAATGATGTTGTTCCCAAGGACACTAGTGAAAGAAGCTGAAAGCTGGTACCAGTCCTTAGAACTGGAATCCATTCAGAGGTGGAATACAATGTTATAATTGTTTAAAAATAAGTACCAAACAAACTTCCAAGTGTCTAACCTACAAAAGCAAATGCAAAGGTGGAAGCAAGGAAATCATGAACCCTTGGATGCTGCCATGGGTCGCTATTACACACTGTTACATCATTGCCCTGGCCATGGTTATTCGCAATGGGACCAACTATGCCATCTTGTGGATGGACTTAGGCATGAAACAAGAAGAACCCTAGGGAAATATGCCCAAGGGAGATTATCAGAGCTTAGTGTAGCAACCAAAAATGTCAGCAGCTAGAAAGGAGTGATGATGGATTATCGGCCGCTAACAATCTCAACCCCGTTTCAGCGGGAGGGCCGTGCTAGATGGGATAAAAATGAGGCACCCTAAATGGTCTGGTCGATCAAACAGAGACTTAGTCAGTGTCTATATAACATTTTGCAACATGTTATTTGAAAGTGAAACTGATAGCACGAAATAATGCTTGCATGTAAAATAAGAGAAAAATAGTGTAAAATGCAACAATAAGCAGGAGACAAAGTAAAATGCAGCTAGAAAAATGCACTGCTTCAGAGCTACAAATTTGCTCTGTCAAGTTGGATACAATCAGTTGCATAGTGCTGGGAAGTGCAAAGATCCTGAGAGTAACCAATACGTGTAGAGCGAGACGGTTGTGTGCTTGAACGCGGACTCAGGCATTAACAATAAGAAGTGCTACCAAGGTGGTAGGCAAGAGTAGAATAGAGTGCCCACTGAGAATGCTAACTATTTACAATGTCAAAATAGAAATCTTACAATGCTTGAGATCACAGTGCCAACTTTTGCTTGTCAGCTAACCAGATTGTTAACCAACTAGATTACTGAGAAAATAGATTAGGGACTGAATAGCTTTGAAAAAGGGGGATGCTAAAAGTGCAAAATATTTAGAGAGACAGTGTGCCCAAGAACGTGAAAGGCTAGAGAAACTCTAAGTGTCGCTCATTGGGGTATTTATAGGACCAAGGGCACGCGAAAGATGTAGTTTGGATGCCATGTGCCTTGGGCCTATGCTAACCTATCTATGCTACATGTGCCTGCATCACTGTTGGGTAAGCCTACCACATCATAATTACAAACTGTTCACATCATAATTACGTTTTTAGAGCAATAGGAAAATTAGATGAGATGTATTAATGTCGCGTAACTGCTCGCTACATCCTGCCATGCTTTGTAGCGTAGCATCTTGTTGCACTATGCTACACTACACAGTATAGCGTAGCATAATCGTCAATTTGAAGTAAAAAATCTGCATTGTGTCCCATTGCATGTGTTGGGAACCTTTGCAGTGTGGTGACTGTTGGTCACAGATTTGCTACGCTACGCTACACTACATAGCATATCATAGCATAGCAGCTGTCCTTAGTCACAAAAACATCGCCAATTTGTAAAATTTGCCTTTTGCACTACGAAACTTGCGAACTTGTTGATCCCACCCTTTGAGATTCCTTTTGTCACTTCCGTAGAATTTCTACGCCTTGCTACACCATGTAGCTTAGCGTAGTGTAGCAACAAACATGACCTGATTTTGGCCAAGTTTGCCGCTTTCTTACAAGATGAGACATTGCCGAAGGACTTAAAGTTGGGCGAGGGGGCTAATCGTCTAGCTTTTGCTACGCTGTGCTATGCTACATAGCACACCATAGCGTAGCACTGTGCTTCTACAAACATCTTCTAGAGTTTGCTACACTACATGTCGTAGCATAGCGTAGCGAGACTCCTTAACTTATAAAACTTATTGAAGCAAACAGTTTGAAAATTAGAGCATCCATCTCCTGAAGAATTACCATAACGTTGTACGAATTGCAAAGACTTGGTGAAGCAAGGATGTCTTCAAATTTTGGGGTGTTTCATTAGCCCCTCTTTGTTGACGTTTGGAGGATGAGCTCGAGAGACGTTGACAAAGAAAATGAAACACCACGGAAGACGCGACACTGACGTTGTCGCTAAGTGATTGTCGAGATGTCACTTAGCTATGCTTGAGAGTGTTGCATTGGTTTCTAGGAAAAGAGCAAAGATGAGGTTTAGCAAAGTCCCTCGTTGGAGTTCTCGTAAGGGACTTTTTCACGTTTTCATCTTTACTCTGACCTTCGACCTTGTGTAGGACAGGTGTTTCCTTTGTAGGATGAGCTACGTTACATCCAGGAAGTGTTTTGAACTACTTATAGATGCTTCCCATGCGGTGAGATGTGTTACGCACATCATGGAATTTTCACTCTGAAGTAGTCAAGCTAGTCAAGGCACACACTTCGTGTTGCCGTAGCATTTGCTGCTGTGGCAAGTCATACTCTCGATCGTACCCTATAAGCATGAAGGAGAGTGAAACAGCCATGATACGAAGCGAGGGCAAAGGTCTTCCTTACTGTAGATGTTGTTAAAGCTCTTGGACATCCATGCTGGTGCACAGTGTCCAAAGTAGGAAGGCCAACAGTGGCCTTGGCAACGCCGATGCGGAGGAGCTGGCATCGAAGGCGTCGAGAGCTGCTATGAGTGCAGATGGTCTGGAATCCCTACCAAAGGCATGCATTCTCAGTTCAGCTATGGGATTAGCTACCACATAACTAAATGTCGTGTGAGTCGAGGCATTGGCAGGGGGCTGGAGGATGACAATATTGGATCTGGGCCACAATTCTGTTGGAACTCCAACAGCGGGCACAGGCCAAGGAACTACCTTCAGGGTAGTGGGCCGTGGTGACAGTAGGTTCAGAGGGCCAATGTGATGCCATACGACATCTCTAGAGGTTCAACACAATGCCAAGGGTGGCGGTGTCGTGTGCATTCCAAATCGTGTTCCCAGTGCATCGTGAACTACGTTCTGGAGCTGCAACGTCCCACAGCGACGTCAGCATGGGGCATACTCGTTCGATATGTACTTGATGTAGATGCATGCTAGGGACGTGATGCAAACCTAGTTTAAGGTCTTGGTAGACCATGTGCTGGTTTAGAGTCCCAGCGGGCTGCCGTGACGGTTTAAGGTCCCAACAGAATGTACATACTAGTTTAACGTCATAGCGGACGTGTCGTGCTAGTTTATAGTTATAGTGGACTAGCTGTGCCAGTTTTATGTCGTAGTAGATGGTTGCCACTAGTTTTTTTTCGTAGCAGATGCTACTTGATATTTTTTCCAGTTTAACATCGTAGCAAATGATGCTTGATGCCACTAGTTTAACGTCATTGCAGACGTTGCTCAATGTAGCTAGTTTAACGTCATTGCGGACATTGCTCGATGCCGCTAGTTTAACGTCATTGTGAACGTTGTTCGATGCTATTAGTTTAATGTCATTGCAAATGCTGCTTGATGTTGCCATGCTTCAGATGTAGTACATCTTGAGGTATGAGTGATTCATTGGGTTGGTGAACTCGTTGTTGTCCATTTCTGCTAGCTTGAAGGCTCCATTCCTGAAGGCTTTAGTGACCATATAAGGACTTTTCTAGTTGGCTAAGAATTTACTCACATGCTCATAGATAGCCTTGAGGATGAGGTCTCCCTTCTGTACTAGCTTTCGATGTGGGTCTGCATGGTGCTTTTGTTGTTGTTGGCTCTGATAGTGCTCTATGCATCTCAGCGTCTGCACGCGGTCCTCCTCTATTGAGTCGAGGCCGATGATTTGCAACTCATTGTTCTGGGCTTTGCTTACAACATCCAAAAGGATCATCCGGAGTGATGGTACCTACAACTCAAGAGGCAACATAGCTTCAAATCCATAAACAAGGCTGTAAGGAGTCTTACTTGTCGTGGTTCTGCATGTCTTTCTATAGGCCCATAGAACGTAGAGGATTTGCTCGTGCCACCACCTCTTGCTGCTGCTAAGCATTCGCTTCAGCAAGTTGATGATGGACTTATTTGTAGCCTCCGCCTACCCGTTTGCCTACAAATAGTAGAGGGAGGAGAATGATTTCTTGATGCCTAGGTTACTGTAGAAGGTTCAGGTTTCTGTACTACTGAATTTTGGCCCATTTTCAGTTACAATAGTTATTGAAAGCCCAAACCTTATTACGATATTGTCCAAGATGAAATGGAAGATTTGCTAAGGCATCATTTTTCTTAGAGGAATGGCTTCCACCCACTTAGTAAAATACTTAGTGGCAGTGATAATGAAGCTATCCCTTGCAGAGGACTTAGGCATGATAGGTCCTATGAGGTCTAGTTCCCATCGTTGGAAAGGCCACATGATTGTGTTGGATGCAGGTCCGTAGGTGAGACGTGTATGAGATTTATGTATCTCTGGCACATGTCACATGTCTTGTCTTTTGACAAGTAGTCGTGCTCCATGTGGGGCCAATAGTACCATAGGCATATGATTTTCATAGCCATAGCCCTGGGTGCTATGTCTTCACTACACAGTCCCTCATGCTAGGTTGTAGTAGGGTTGTAGGTGCATAGCTTTGCAGGCATAAACCTCGGTGATTTGATTCACAACTAGTTGCAAATCACAGTGGATTGCTAGGTGTTGTATGCATAGCACTTGGGCAGCTAAGAGGCCTCTGAGTAGCCCCTCATATTCTGCTACATTGTTTGTGCAGGGGAACGCAAAATGATAAGCAAATAGGTGCATTTCCCCAAAGGGAAACATAATGAAGATGCTTGCACTACCTCCTTGTGTAGTTGAAGCATTGTCAAAGTGTAAGGTAGCTTCTTGGTGCGAAGGGATGACGTTGATAGTGCCAACGTGTTCGTTCAAAAATTCGAGATCTATGGTTGCGTGGTTGTTGATGGGTGAGGCTGTAAGCTGGGTTGCTATGGCTTGACCCTTAGTCAATGATTGGCTTACATAGTATAGGTCGAACTCCATGGTTATTTCTTTCCATTGGGCTATCCTGCTACTTTCATAAAAGTTGTTAGTGATAGCCCGGAGTATGTTGCTTTTGCAAATGATGTTGACTGCACTGCGAAATAGATAGTACCTCCACTTTTTCATTGTAAACACTAAGGCAAGGCAATGCCTCTCTACTTCGTTGTATTTCACCTCATGCGCTATTAGTAAGTGGCTCAAGTAGTACACTGGTATCTTAGATCCGTCATCTCGTTTCTGACATAGCAGTGCTACGATGGATGTGTTGGAGGTGGCGAGGTAGATGAAGAAAGGCTTATCCCTTTGTGGTGGGTGCACAGTTGGGAGGTGCGAGAGCTCTTCCTTCAAGTCGTCAAAGGGTTTTGACACTGGGCTATCCACTCGAAGTTAATCCCTTTTTTCAAAATATGTTGCATGGGGTGGAACTTGTTAGTCAACTTCGCTATAAACCTTCGGATGAATTGTACTTTACCTTACAAGCCACATAACTCCTTAAGGTTTGTAGGAGGTGCCAAGTTGATGATGGCCTTGACTTTGTCAAGGTCCACCTTTATTCTGGCCTTTGATACTACAAACCCAAACATGCGTCTGGTTCTTACACCGAAGATATACTTCTTAGGATTAAGGCGTAGATCATGCATTTGGCAACACTTAAGGACTACCCATAGATCACGTGGGTGATTAGTTGCCTCCTTGGACTTGACTGCTATATCATCCATATAGTCATTTGTCATTTCTAGGATGTAGTCACTGAAGATGTAGGTCATGGCTTGCTGGTAGGTTGCTCCAACTTTCTTGAGCTCAAAAGGAATCATGGTGTAACAGAAGGTATCCCATGGGGTCATGAAGGTTGTTGCTAGCTGATGCTCCGGGTTGATGCGAATTTGGTTGTAGCCAGAAAAGCCATTCATGAAGGATAACAGAGCATGACCAACCATAGTGTCTATGAGTTGATTGATGCTTAGAAGTGGGAAATCATCTTTGATCATTACTTTGTTCAGATCTTAGAAGTCTATACAGATTCGTATTCCTCCCATCTTCTTAGAAACTATGACGATGTTGGACACCCACTCTGAATAATCAACTATGTGGACAAAACTAGCTTGGTATAGCTTGATGATTTCATTCCTTATGGCTAGTGTGATTTTTGGTTTGACTTTGCGAGCCTTCTGCTTGACTGTCTTTACATATGGATCTAGGACAATGTTGTGTTGTATCAGCCTTGGATCCAAACCCGGCATGTCACCGTACAACCATGCGAAGACCTTGACATTGTCTTGCAGAATCTTGGCTACGTTTTCGTGCATTCACGCATCTAGGAGGAAGCTAAGCTTTGATGTTCTTACTTCTCCTATGGACGTGGTCACAGGCATCTCAATGAGAGGGTCCTCAGTTACATCCCTGGCCTCCAAATAGAGGGTTCAGACCAGATGCTCAGGCTAGTCTGGTGATGTTTCTAACGACGCTATGGTGCTAACTATGGTTGACCCCTAGTCGATCAGGTCTGGGTTCAATTGTCTCACGAGCTCGCCATGTGGACCTGTTAGGGCTAAAGGTGTGGAGAGATCGTGATGGATTTCCATTTTCCACTTAACTTGTCAAAACGAGACAAAAGTTTGATTAAGAGGCACCTGTTGGTAGCAATCGTGTATATCGAAAACTTGCAAAGCAATGACGAGATGCAACTAGCGAAGTGATTGAAATTTTTCCAGTTTAAATTCATGGCAGACCGTTATGGCATGGAGATTCAGAGCTGCTAACAGGAAAAATGTAAACTATCAACATGAGAATGTGAAACCGCTAAGGAGAAAATGTAAAACTACCAACGTGAAAACATGAGATTTCTAGTTTAGTGTCATTGTAGACTGCAAACGTATGACAGATTGAAACATGCTAGTTTAAGGTCTTTTTCGACTGCAGAAGTTGCAACTGTGCTAGGGTTTGCTAGTTTAAGGTCTTTTTGGACCGGTAAAAGCACAACTATGCTACGATTGCTAGTTTTAAGGTCTTTCCGAACTAGGATAATCAAAAATAATTTTTTTTTCATTTTTCGGGAAAGCAAGCCATTAGCTTGAAGCACATCAAGGTTTTAATGTTAACAATGCTATGATGTCGTGGCGAGCATGTTATGTTGTACAACGCACTCCGCATTAAATGGAGAGAAAGTGAAACAAGTTTCCATTTTTACCATTACAACCATAAATAGGGATTAAGCCCTGGTAAGGTTGTCATTCTCACCGTAAGAGTGCAAAGCCCATATTAAGAGCATAAGATGATTTCAGAGTGATTGTGCTAACAGCGAGTAAGGCAGTTTTCTACACAATGACAAGGAAAAGAAATCTGTGAGCAGGACGATGGCTCTGAGGAAGGAACGCATGAATTTTGCTCTTGCAAAGGTTGAGGAGGTGAAGCAAAACCTAGGACGCATGACAAAAGTGCACGTTGTGGTACGGAAGGACATGCCATTAACCCGGTAGGTTACTATGCTTCCTTTATTTTTCCATGATTTTGTTATCATTTTTTGCTTCTGTTGTTTTCTGCTTTCATTTTGCATCCTATTCTTAGCCACCTATGTTTTCTATCATCGCACTATTTTGGCCTTTGCATTGTCGTTGTTGTCGTTTTGGCCGCGACGAGTGTATAAACATTACGTCATTGTTGCATGCAAGGTGGCTTAAGCCACCACCGCTACGGTTGTCATAACCATGGGGGTTTGGACAGTTTAAGTTACTTGGCCTTCAAATGGCATGACATAGGACCTGGAGGAGGGTTGGGTCATGTGTGATGTGATAGTGCGACACATGTTCTTCCAGGGCATATTGTTAATCACCTTGTTAGGGTTAATTTCTCTATTACTACGCTAGGTTGTTTTTGCTACACTAGCACTTTCATGTTCTTGCTACACTATATGCATGAACTGCTAGGTGTTGCTACGTTGCATGTGTATTGCACTTAGACATGATGCTAACACTTGTTGGTTTTGTTATGCAGGATGGGGTTAAGGCCAATCTTGATTATTTTAGAAATTAGAGGGGTCATGTGTCATGTGAGCAAACGTGTGGCCAATGCTCCTCCTTCCTAGATACATGTGGGAGAAGGGGGGGGTTTGGTTCAAGAAAGAGGCACAGGGCTTCTTACAATTCCTCCTTGACCACTTCAGTGTGATCATTTGGTCATCCCTTGAGGAGGAGGAGGCGGCTGGCATAACAAAAGCCATATTGCCTGGGGCAAGTCAGGGCATACTGAGGTTTCTGACTAACGGGGCATTCATGAGCAGGCAGGGAGAAGGATCTAGTTACTGTCCAATAGGATTAAGGCATCTAGCTTAGATCTAGGACATGCCTGAGTATAGCTACTACCACTGTTACAACACATTATTCCTTGAACGTTTTATGATGACGTGCTTCCAGAATCCTCAGGGAACTGTCTACTGTGCTGGCGGGTGAGCTTTGTAGCCTTGTTCCGCTTTGGTTATGTGATGCTAGCCATATTGGCCTAATGCTAATAGTATGCATTTGTTACTAGGTTCTTCATCAAAAAGGATGGGGTTCATGACCTATCGAGTCTACTGGCTACAACGTAGATAGCCCTACAGGAGTTCTCTTCTGTTGAGAACCTTCAGGTGGGTGTGATCGATCAATGCAGGGGTGAATATCACACCTACCCAGGCATATATTCTATTCCCTATGATTAGTGCAAGGGGTAGGGTTGGCTAGATGAGGAGTGGATAGAACCCTTCAAACTGGTCACGGTTGAACAAGTTCTGTTTGACCTTCCATCGTTCCCATTACTGTATAGACTTGGTAGGTCAAATAGTAAGTGTCACATGTTTAAGTGCTTTTGCAATCTTTGTATTTTCTACAATTTTATGCTAAAAACTTTTGTGAAACCATTGCAAGGGAGAAGAAGCCCTAGGAGGTGATGGTGGTAACTACCAAGACACAAGGCGCAAACATCTACTTCAAGCACGGAAAAGTAGAACCAAGCCAACACTGGATAAACTATGCGACTTCAAACTCCTTGGTCCAGAACATCCAAAAGGTTGGCCTTATGGATCTATTCTTGGCCCTAAATCCAAGCATTCTTGTTGCCAAGATGCTCTCCTTGGTCAACTCCTTTTTTGAAAATGCGGGCCTCTTTCGCATGCACATACGGGGCATGCGGGTGGTCATTGAAATCAATGATCAGCTATTTGTGGACCTATTAGGTGTTCTTGCCGATGGTGTCCTCATAGGGTTGAAGGGCAAGAAGGAGTTGACACTTAGAAGAAGGACATTCAAGAGTGGTTGTGGATTGCTAAGGAGCGAAAATGGCTTCCCATGCAGAAGCTTAAAGATGGGCCTACCATGGAGATCTACCTTATCTTCCATGCTCGTGCATTCCCCAGCTGCTTATCCAAGGGAAGGTCCTGGGGATTGAGTAGGCCTAGATAATGCAAGAGGTCATGGAAGAGGGGGCCTATTATAACTGGGCCAACTTTTTATGTAAAGGCTTGTAGGTCAAAATATTGGGACTCCATCAAAATTCAAACTCTCATTCCAACATACATTATGCCTTCTACATAGGCTATCTGAAGCGCTTTGCAGAATTTCTGGTGGTTCAAGAGAATGGAGTCTCGGTCATGTGAAATTGCAACCAGATTTCTAGACCGTGGATTCACCAAATCCTCTGAACTACTCGAGCCCAAGATCCCCTAGAAATAGTTGGGAAGTCATTCTCTATGATGATTAAGGATCGGGTGGCTCACAATGTTTGTGGCCAGGACAACATAGGAGAGACACCCCCTACTGTAGCCAGTAGCGTGTCGTGGGGGGAACATCTCATAGTCGAGACTATGCCCAAAAATTTGCAGTGGAAGAGGCCTCCTTTAGCTGAAGAAACCCTTCATGTGGAGGAAGAGGAGGGGCAGAGACTGCGGCTTAAAATGTAGAGGATGCAACACCCCATTGGTAAATGCTTTTGTCTAATGCTTACTTTGTTATTGTTTACTATGCTAGGCAACGTAGTGTAGCATAGTGCCTACTTTAAACTAACGTGTTTTTAGACTAATGCAAACATGTTCCTTTGACTAGTAGAGGAAGAAGAAGAGGAAGAAGAAGGTGACGAAGAGGTGTCAACCCCTAAGATGGGGGTGACGAATAAAGACATGGAGGCCCCAATCTTAGAAGAAAGGGCCCCGATCAATAAGGGGAGGACCCTTGTCACTAAGGTGGGAGCTCTTGTTATTAGGTAGAATTATCATACTAATGAAGAGGAGCCTCCTTTGAATAAACAAGACACCAGTCTCCTAAAAGGAAAGGCACTAGCGCATGAGGAAGAGGTCCGTATAGACTTGGTAGGGACCTCTGCCAAGGCTACCACCATCATCTTGCATCAATAAGAAGGAAGACCGTAATCGAACACTAGTGAGTTCAGCAATGTGTTTGCCTTCTCTTAGTCCATTTCATCCATTGTTGATATGTTTAGTCATGTAACAGGCGCTACAGGTGATACTGTAGGACCCCCTCCAATTCGTGCGAAGTCATGGGCTGAGATCCCTAACAAGTTTACGTTTTTGCAGGGAATCATTGATGACATAATCAACCACCTCCAGTAAGCATACCCTAACTTGGGTAAGTAGTAGTGTTAGGCACTCTTATGTTGTTATGCTAGAATTCCTTGAGTTTTCTAATCTTGCTACGCTAATGAGATTGCTACGCTCTTTTTGTTATGGCAGCCTCTTGACTCAAATGGGATCCGGCACGACCTCTGAAAGTCGGTGTCGTGACTACATTTCTACCTAAAGTGATCGAGATGTCTCATCATGTGTACGATGAGGCTTGAAAATGTGTTTTGCACTTGACATGCTCCTTGTGGGAGTATAAGCGCATTAATGAGGATCTGTGAAAATGCATCCAAAGAGCTGAGCAAAGGGAGGCTGACTTGATCATCGAGGTGGAGGATCTCAAGTCAAGGAACGAGTTCCTCATAGCCTACAGCACTAATAATGAGGACTAGTGCACGACTGTAATAGACTATGCCAGCTTTTGGATAGTCATGCATTAGAATGTCGAAGCCACCTGCGAAATAATAGAACAGTAGATGCATATGGACTTACTAGCCTAGAAGTGTCAAGATTTGAAAGACTTTAGCACCAAGGTTTACAAATGGAGGCAGTCCCAGAGAAACCACAAACACATGTATAAACGGGAAAATTCCACCCACCGTAAACTATACAGGGACACTGCTATGGAGGCATTTACGTATGAAGCATTCATAAATTCCATTAACATTTCTAAAGCCTATGCCAAGCTCAAGGAGCAAGTAAAGGTTACAAAATCTCCTGACCTGAAAGTGGATGTTCCCACAGGAGAGACCACAACTGTCTCATTTTTCCTAGGACCACCAAGGTGGACAACTACCGAAAGGGAGAGAGCTACTATGGACGTTGAACTAAGAAATAGGCATTGGGTGGACATCATGGCAGAGGAGGTCTAGCATCACCTCAGGCTTAGTTTAGAACAGATACCCTTTGAGATGGATGCAGGACCTTCTTAGGTTAGTCGCTTTCTACCATGTTAATGCTTATGCTCTATTGTAGTTTGCGTTTGTTGCCCTAGCTGACCACTTCACCCCTACGATGTAGGCTCCTAATGAGGGCGTATGGCTCATGGAGGGAGGGCATGAAGAATCGACAGAGGACAATGCAAGGGAAGGTGATGTGAAAGGAAACGATGTAGAAATGAAAGGTGAAGATGATGCGAACAGAGACAACCCATGATAGCATGAGATTCTTTTTTGGAATTTTGAATTTTTTGTGTAACAAATTTTGCAAAAATTGTTTAAAAGACAATATTTTTGAATAAAGTAAAGAATATTTTGTGAAATAGAAATTGATTTTGCGCTAACTTATGCATTGCATTGGTACTATGTTTTGTAAAATGTTCATGCTTTCATGTGCTAGTTTTAGGCCATTTCGAGCCTTTGCGTAACATGCCAAAGAGATGATATATTAACAACTTGAACAACAGCTAACCAAAAACTTATGCTAGTTTTAGGCCGTTTCGAGCAATCGCTAGTTTTAGGCCATTTCGGGCCTCTACTAGTTTTAGGCTGTTTCGGGCCATTGCTAGTTTTAGGCCATTTCAGGCCATAGTGTAGCATAGTTTTAGGCCGTTTCGAGCCATTGCTAGTTTTCGACCATTTCAGGCCTTTTCGTAATATGCCAAAAAGATGATATGTTAACAAAGAAAAAAGTAGTGAACGTACAAGGGATGGCAACTGGGCAGGAAGCAGTGGGGTTGCTACGCTATGCATAGCTGCTTCTTGACCCACCGTGGGTTGAGCGGAACGTACGACCGAGATGTTTTGCTAGGACCCTTATCCACATCATTATCCCCCACTTGGAAGGGCAACTCAACCCATATGCTTTCATTTTGGAGACTAGCCTGCTAGGCTGCTTCTCTCGCTGAGTGGTTAATGTGCGCATGAGTAGGCGCTTCATTCTCAAAGATTACGACCTTTGAACCCAGCTCCATGTCTACATTACTAATAGCTTGTGGATCACCACCTCCCTGCTTGTGTATGGTAGGTGGATTTCCTAATGTATGGGTGAGGAGATAGTCCTAAGTTGTGCTAACCATGATCTCCCCAAGATCAGGTTAAATCTGGGCATTTCCTTGACCACAATGAACATTGCACTTGTGAGGAACTGGTCCCCTGCTACGAAGTCTATGTAAACTATGCCTTTCACCAGGATGCATGCCCTATAGAACGACCTTAGGCATGATGTCATTGTGGGTTTGATTTGGTCAACCAAGCCCAACTTATCCACAATAGGGAAGGGGATGACATTCGTGGCAGCCCCATCATCAACGTGTACCCTTCGGATCTGGTGTTGGCCAACCGGAATTGTGATGAAAATGGGCACTGTGGTCACCTGACCCCTCTCGAGATCTTCCCTAATGGGATCATTGCTAAAAGTCAATTGGGATGACTTAGGCTCTATGGGTGTAGAGGGAAGCATGACCGAGTGGATCACTTCCCCTTTTGCTGGCATGTCTTTGTTGACTGGATTTGCTGTTAACATGCAGATCAAAGCCTCGCGGTGGGGAACAGACACCATGATCAAGTTGTACAGGCTCAGTGTAGTGTTTTTCTATTTTAGAGCCTACTTGACTTGAGTGAGGGCATCCAAGAGGTCTTGGCCACCCCCTGTTTGGCACTTTTCTCTTTATCGATTCATCCCAGAAGACAAATTTCTTGAGGGACAACTTTAGATCTAGGTTGAGACCCCTTTTGCCAGGGTGGCACGAACAACGTTGTTATAGCGACGTTTGTCTTTGGTGATGAGGGTGAAAATGCAAGGGGCAAAGACATAGACTTGGGAATTCCTTGGGTGGTATTCCCCTTTGATGCCTCACCCACGAAATGCACTTCCCATTTTTTAGGACGAGAAGATTGTTCAGTTGTCTTATGTGGGACAGGGGCTCTCAAAGGAGTTGGCCCCTTGATGATGAAAGGAGCTAATGGTGTTAGTAGGTGAAGTAGCACGGTTTTACTAATAGGTTACATAGAGATGGATGCTCGTGGTGGGACTCTCAGAACAAACGGCTGTTGTGAGCTTTGATTAGCCACTCGTGGTGTTGATGCACTACGTTGAGGCACATGGACCACGAACGACTATTGGGATGGCCTAGGATCACTGTCAATACCGATGGCATTGATGATGTAACTAACATTTTTGGCATTGAGGGGGTCTTTGTAGACATGCATAGATTGGTTTTTGGGATGTACTGGGTTGCTTTCATCCAACACCAGGTTTCCCTGGTCGATCAACCTCTGGATGTCATCTTGCAATGCCAGATAGTAATCTGTGTTGTGAACACATTGTTGGTGATAGTCACAAAACCTATCTAGCCTAAGGCCCTTAAAAACTAGGGGCTCATTAGGCAAGGCCAAAGAGGGGTTTGTAAGGAGCTCGCAATAGCGTTGATGTCTGTTGATTGCTTATTGCAACATTTTCTTGTATTGCATGTGCCCTGCTACCAATAGCTGCTTCAGAAGTTCTGAAGGTTTGAGAGGTAGTGGGGTGTACTTTGAGTGATCTTTACGCTCAAAGTTTGGTTTAGGTTGTGCAGATGTCTCACATGTAGGTACTGGAGGTTACGATATGTTGCCCTGCTTGGGCATAGGGTTAGCTGCGGGTACGACCAGTTTCTTGTTGTTCTTGTTACTATTGTTACTAGGTCAAGGCTTGGCCTCAGTCGCTACAACGGCCACTGTGGTTGTCAGGGATTTACCTTGTCCTTCTTTGTGAAGGTGTTTTTGTAAGCGATGTAGGTTGGGTCTTTTCTCGCCTTGGCTGCATCTTGTATACTCTTAGTTTGAGCAAAGGCTTGACTAAGAGTGCGAGGGGCGATGTAGTATAGTTTAGACTTCATAAAGTCATTCACTACACCCTTAAAGATGGCCAAAAAGTGGTCCTCCTCTATGGGCTCATGGATTTCATTAATGGTCGCACTCCATCACTGGATGAACTTCTAGACCGACTCTAGGTGCTCCTGCTTCATGCTCATCAACTAGTCCAGCGTGATTTCTAGCTTCAAGCTATATTTGAAGTGCATCGCGAACTGGGTCAGAAGCTCTTCCAATGTTGAAATGAACGAGCATGGCAGTGCACAATACCAATCTAAGGCTCTCCCGACTAGGGACATGGCAAAAAAATGAATGATCATGTGCGGCCATTGTTGCAATAGAAGAGACTTAAACCTAAAGGTAACCATATGTGCATTGGAATCTCCCTCCCCATCGTACTTTGTGAAGTGGGGAAGGGACATCCCTGGGGGTAGTGTCAAAGCATGGATTGTAGGGCTGATGGGGTTGTCCTGGTAAAAGTCCATAACTTGTACCATGTTGGACCCAACAACCTTAAGGCATTTGATTTCCTCAGTAAGGGTCTAGATAAGCTGGAACACCTGATCCAAACCCTGTGACAGTGTAGGCAATTGGGGAACTACTGAGGTAGCCCCTACCTATGAAATGGCAGGGGCGGCAATGTGACCCATCAGTGGTACCATTGGGGTAGCTCTCGTGAGCGGTGTTGCTTGCACTATCCACCACCCGATAGGTGGTGCGGTTGGAGCAACAATCACGGGTTGTGCCTCTGAATAGACCACTTATGTCATCGATAGAATAAACCATAGTCCCATGTTAGGTTGTACTATTTTTAGGGTTTGGTAGGTCTAATGGTGAACATAATGAGACATCTGCGAAGGTTGTGGAATAGGCGAAGAAGTGAATGGGATCCACCACGTGGACGGGCCCGAGCCTGCCATGGTGGGTGGAACAGATGTGAACGTAGGAATTGAAACAGAAGTTGCATACAACTATGAAGTAGGTACAGTATGAATATGAGGTAGGGTAGCCATGATTGGTGTGTGACACATTGCAGGAATGGGTTGCTGAATGGTTTGCAGAGGCATAGTTGTTGCAAATGAAATAGGGGAACAAGGGTGTTGATACGCTGGGAAGGTGACATGACTACCCATTGCAGTCATAGTTGTAGGTTGCGGGAGCATAGACGTGATAACAAAGGGAGCGGTGATAGACAACGGGTCAGCCCAGAAGGACTGGGTAGGAGGGATAGGAACAGGGTTAGTTAGACCTCCCTAGTCGGATTGGGAATCGAGTTCCTCCTGTCTATCTTGGAAAGCATCATCCTGGTTGGACACTGTGTCCTATTGCTCCCTAAGCCTAGCCAATTGGATTAGTTGGTCTAGAATCCTTTGGTTTATCTGTGTCAAAGGTATGGAAGCATCAAGAGTGGGAACAAATTCCTTCCCGTCGCAGTAAGTGAACTCGAAGCTACGTTTTCTTTTGAACTCATGTATGTCCAAAGGCATATTTGCCTGAACCTTTGCACAGAGGAAGTTGTAACGCTCATGTTGCTGGGCCAAGCCCTCGGGTCCTTGATTTTGGATCCTGAGGGATCACCATGTTTCCAACATTGGGTTCAACAGTTGTTTGGCACCAGTGGTGCCTTGAACCGTGATGGGAACCTCAACGTTGAAGGTGTTAGCAGCAGTAGTTGCAGAAGTCATTATTACTAAGCTAGACAGTTTTACAAATGTGAAAAAAGTAAAGAAATCAGGAAAGATAAAAAGCTTTTGCGAACAAGAAGGGCAAAAAAGTTGGCAAGCAATCAAAAAGAAAGCTTTATGTCTTGTAGGGCTCCCAAGGAGCCATCGAGGCGACCGACTTGTACCGCATGATGCATAAACAACCACAAAAGGGTGTCACGTTTACAGTAGTGCGCGATAGGGTACAAAGAGCATGCAAGACTATTATAAGATAGGCAAGTTAGCTAGCAACTAGAGGCTTTATCTCCTGTAGGATTCCCGAGGAACCATCGAGGTGACTGATCTGCACCGCATGACGCATAAACAACCACAGACGGGTGTGAAGTTTACGCTAATGCGTATCAGGGTGTAGAAGGCTTACAAGACTACCGTGACACATAGAAAGGGTACCAAAAGGCCCTCCTTCTAGCACTAGAAAGACTATAGTGATCAAAAATGTCAGCAGTTGGAAAGGAACGCTAATGGATAGTCGGCTACTGACAGTCTCAACCCTGTTTCCGTGGGAGGACCATGCTAGATGGGATGGAAACAGGGCACCCTGAACGGTCTAGTCGATCAGAAAGGGACTTAGTTGGTGTCTATATAACCTTTTTTAATGTGTTATTTGAAAATGAAACTGATATTATAAAATAATGCTTGCATGTAAAATAAGTGAAAAATAGTGTAAAATGAAACAATAAGTAGGAGACAAAGTAAAATGTAGTTAGAAAAATGCACCACTTTGGAGTTAGAACTTTGCTTTGTTAAGATGGATACAATCAGTTGCATAGCGCTGGGAAGTGCAGAGATCTCGAGAGTAACCAAGACGTGTAGAGCGAGACGACTGTGTGCTTGAACATAGACTCAAGCATTAACAATGCGAAGTAATACCAAAGTGGTAGGCAAGAGTAGAACAGAATGCCTACTGAGAATGCTACCTATTTACAATGTCAAAATAGAAAGCTTACAATGCTTGAAATCATAGTGCCAACTTTTGCTTGTCAGCCAACTAGACTGTTAGCCAACCGGATTGTCAAGAAAACAGATTGGGGACTAAAAAACTTTGAAAAAGGGGGATGCCAAAAGTGCAAAAAATTCAGAGAGATAGTATGCCCAGGAACACAAAAATCTAGAGAGACTCTAAGCATCACTCATTAGGGTATTTATAGGACCAAGGGCACATGAAAGATGCAATTTGGATGCCACATGCCTTGGGCCTATGCTGACCTATCTATGTTGCACATGCCTGCATGACTGTTGGGTGAGCCTACCATGCTGTAATTACAAACATGCTACATTGTAATTACGCTATTAGAGAAATGGTGCAATTAGGTGAGGTGCATTAATGTCATGTAACTACTAGCTACGTCCTGCCATGCTTTGTAGCATAGCACTTGACGTAGCGTAGCATCTTGTTATGTTGTGCTACGCTACGCAACGTAGCATAACGTAACCATTAGTTTGAAGCAAAAAATCTACGTTGTGTCCCGCTACATATGTTGGGAACCTTCATAGCATTGTGACTGCTGGTCACAAATTTGCTACACTATGCTACGCTACTTAGTGTATCATAGCGTAGCAGTTGTCCTTAGTCATAAAAATGTCGCCAATCTGCAAAATTTTCCTTTTGCACTATGAAACTTGTGAACTTGTTGATCCTGCCCTTTGAGATGCCTTCTATCACTTTCATAGAATTGCTACGCCTCACTGTGGCATGTAGCTTAGCATAGTGTAGCAGCAAACATGACCTGATTTTGGCCAAGTTCGCCACTTTCTAATGGGAGGAGACATTGCCGAAAGACTTGAAGTTGGGCGAGGGGGCTGATCATCTAGCTTTTTCTACACTATGCTACACTGTGTAGCACACCAGAACGTAGCACTGTGCTTCTACAAACATCTTCTGGAGTTTGCTATGCTACATGTCGTAGCATAGCGTAGCGAGACTCCTTGACTTAGAAAACTTGCTGAAGTGGACAGTCTAAAAATCAGAGCATCCATCTCTTGAAGAACTACCATAACGCTGCATGAATTGAAAAGACCTGGTGAAGCAAGGATGTCTTCAAATTTTGGGGTGTTTCACTTAGGTCTCATCAAATTCATAGATTGCTAGAGCAAGTAGCCAAAGAAGAAGGTGAGCTATGAAACAGAGAAAATGCAGAAGAATACAACTAAGATCCTTTCCTCCAAAAAAGGGAAGTGAGATTCTGTGAGGAGGAAGAAGAGTCACCACTCGAAGAGATGGTGAATAGGAAAAATTTGCCACTCCAAAAGTTAACAATAGAAGTATCAGCAAAGTTAGACCAAATGTGGGACTCCTTGGATAGTAGGTTTGAAATTGTTCTTAAAATTGTAGAGGAGTCTATGGAGCGAGGTAGTGACCATGACAAAAAGAAAAAGAGAGAAGTGGATAATGCATGCAACAAGGGTAAGGGTAAAATGGCCATCATTGAGGAGGTTGTGGATTCAGACACAGACAATAACTGTGGATGTGGGATATGCCAATACGACCATCCTAAGGGATGTTTCCTAGTAATCTCACATATACAAGAGTCTGGGGTGTATGCACTCAACCCACGATTTAACACATGGCAGGCACCCTCACGGTTACCTTATCCCCAAGGTAGTTTCACCAACCTTCAACATATTATCCAAGTGGAACTCCACCACAACCCATTAAGCAGCATCAATAGTGGCAATACCCACAGTCATGGGGGATGCCACCACCAAGACAATAATACCCCTACTAGCAACTAGACCCAAATGGCTATTACATGCATCATCCAATCTCTCCACGTGACTCTGTTGGTCACGTTACACCACAACATCACTACCAAGCTTGGGAGTATTATAGAACTCCTTCTCCTAGAAGAGATAACTTACAAGCATACCATCCTTCAAATCCATCTGTAACTCTCACACCGATAGCTCCATTACCACCTGCACTAGTAATGCAGGGGGAACTCCCTACACAATCGCAGCAACACAATGCCACAAGGGCTGTAAATACTCAACCTACTGTTGGTTCTAACCTTATGAAGAAAAAACCATTCTTTAGAACCAATAGTCCAACCAAGCCCTTTCAACCACAAGTAGTTGAACCTCTGAATGCCTCTCTATCAAATAAGGCTTCAGAGCTCCCTTCAAACCAAACACCGAGCTCAACGCATATGGTTATGTTAACACATGCCATTACTGACTGGATTAAGGTGGATGACCTTCCCAGGATATTATCTGATCCTGGAAGCCCTTTAATCTATCTCCAAGTCACTGGGAATGAACCATGTAAAGCTCTTCTGGACTCAGGTTCTAGAGTCAACCTAATATCACAAGATATGTACAAATCCTGGAACCTGCCTCCATTAAGGAAGAGCAATATTTGCCTAAAGTTAGCTGACCAGTCCATTGTTGTTCCCTTGGAACTGGTGGAGGACATCATTACCACTGTGTATGTGTGGTCATACCCAGCTAATTTCCTAGTAATACAAGTAAATAAAGATAAAGGGGACTTCCCAATAATAATGGGAAGGGCATGGCTAAGTACTGTAGATGCACGTTTAGGAATCTGTGATCTTTCCCTAGAAATATCTAAGGAGAACACTTTTGGAAAGATCGAGAAGAAGAAGGTTCCATGCATCGCATACAGTGATACAGGGTGCAATTGCATGCAGACATCATGGGTTGGATAAAGTTTAGCATTGCCTGCATGCAACCAGTGTGCACAAGACCTTAACCTATAAAAGTGCATGTATGCAACAGCCACACGACAAAGAGACACCCAGTGGATAATAGCTAATCAAGTGAACAACTCACTAACATGCATGGAACTAACTAAGGGAATAACTCGTGCTTACATTGAAAGCATGAATGAACTTGAGCAAGTCCATTGCCAACTTCCAAACCTTAACTTGAAAACATCAATTCGGAGAAGTTGGAAATATCTAAAAAATTCAAACAAACGCTTTGATAAGAAATTGTTAGTCAATGTGCAACAGACCAAACCTTACCATGAATCTAAAATAGTCAATGCACATAATACCTCTAAGAAAGGACAACCCTACTCATTATTTCAGATCTCCTCCTTCCAACTCAGTCATGGGGGATATAACCACCTCTGCTAATCATTGAGGCCCTTAGTTCCTTTTTAAGTTTTTGTTTTACACATTTTTGTTTTACAAATTTCTTTAACGTTTCTTGTTTTTTTTTTTTGCAACATCGTTCATACTTTTTCATTTCTTTGTGTGGTTGTTTGTGTTGTTAGGTTTGTCATCTAATAAGTTCTTTTGATGGTGGTATGAACTGTATTCTATTGATTGCTAATGTTTGGTTTTTACCTTGAAGTTATAATGTTGATACTAAGATATGGTTCTTTTGATATAACAGGCAATGAGTCCACATCATCCATGCATTCATAAATTTATATGGTCTCTCTTGGCTTGGAATTGTATTGTCCCTTTCCTCATAATAAAACTATTAATGAATTGGTGATTGGGCATTTCTCAAACTAAGGAAGGACTCAAGGACTAAAAAGGGTGTGACTTAAAGGGGATTTGATGCATTTGTGCTAACCATTCTCTTGGGTGCTTGGATGTTTTCTTCTTGATTTTTCCTTACGATTCTGACATTTCTCTATTATCGAGAAGCTGAGCTAATAAAAATAATAAGTCTTTGCATGGTGTGGTTCTCACGTAAAAAAAATGTGAGAATTCAAAGCACATCCCTTAGACAAAATAATCATCTAGGCTACAAGCGTTCCCTCTAACTAAGGAAATTTCTAGCTTCATACTTTTCCCTTTCTCATCTCTTCAGAATGGTGGTGACTCTTTGGTGGAAGCGTTCCTGTTACTTTAAGTAGATGGATTGGCCAAGTGTATTAATATGAAGTCATTGGATGTGGATTGTTTAAGCCTGGATTTGGAATGAGATCTACTAAGTCACATTAACCATAAATACACAAGGGGCTGTACACCACTTTGTTCTTGGGACTCCATTCCATTATCTTCTTTGTATCATTCTTTCTCAATTTTCCACCTCATTGCTGGTTGTATTAGTATTCTATATGTTGGTTGATGCATTTTTGTCTTTTTGGTAAATTTTTGTGGTTAAGAATTTAACTCTTACTTCCGAATGACATTTACAAAGCCTATGGACTCTTTGAATGTGGGTTTGTCAGGGCATAAAGGACATGAGCCTACTTTGGGGAGGATCCACTAGCATTCCTATTTGGTGCATCAGTTAACTTCTTTCCCTTAAACATTTCTGCCATCACCATTTGTTTTTTTCATTGCCACCTCAGACATCCATTTTATCGATGTTGTCGTTGTTTCCTTGTCTCCATCTTTCTTATTCCTTATCTTTTTCCATTCTATCGCTACTAGAGGATTGCTCTTAGTCATGGGGGTTCTAATCCAATTTTTTCAATTTTCTCCTAACCCATACACCTTGGATAGTCACCAGTGTTATATTTCTAGAATCCATATTAGCCATATCACAACTCAACCAATGGACCGTACACCTAGGCAAGGTATTAGCTTCATTGTGATTTATTTATTCTTGCTAATATGAGACTGTGTTGTGTGTGCAGATGGCAATCATACAACAATGGACTGGAGCTGGAGGAGATACTTAGGATGGACTAGTGCTAGAACAGTTATACAAGGATTAAGATTGATGGTGCGATTATGAATGGACAATGGAAGATGCAATTTTGGCATCAGTTGCAACACATCTTCTTCTTTTCTCTCTCTTCTCTCTCAACTACCAAATAAGGCTAGATGTCAAATGTGTATAGTGTTCACTCTTGTGGTCATGAACACTAATATTGCCATGTATTGTAATGATGATCTGTTCACGTGTCACCCCATTCACTATTAGTGTTATTCAAGTCAATAATCCCATACCTTCCCAATATTTTGTAAGGAACTCGAGGACGAGTTTTCATTTAGTCATGGGGGGATGATAAGCCGCAATGTCGCATCTTACCTTATCTTCTATAAATAAGAGGTGACTTGCCTTGTTCAAGATAGTTAGACTTAGACCCTTAGCCAAATTTTTGCAGTTTTGCCATTCCAGAAATAGAATAATTTTTGTGTGCCCGCAATAGGAGTCATAGAGTGAACGGATCTTTATTCGAGAAAATTGTACCTAAGCACACATTTTTGTACAACAATAAAGATGAACTTTATGATAAATATTGTAGCATACGGATTAAGCTAATTAGTAATTAATTATTATCGAATATTTAATGCTTTCCTAGTTAATTAATCTCCCTCTCAACCTTTGACTCTCTTAGTTAAGTACACTCAGTATGACCGCTTCGAGCATGCATGTAGCGCTTGGTAACCCAGTAACGACTAGTGTTTGGTAATCCCAGCAGCATTGCACTGGTTCAAGATGTGTATGGCAAGTGGGAACAGATACTGGTGTTAGAAATAATTAGAACTTAGTTAGTGAATAGTTAATGTAAGTTAGTCACTTAGTTCTCTTTATCTTCCCTTATTAGCACAAGACATTAAAAAGATAAAAGCTATAAAAAATCATATACCTCAAGCTTACTTAACCATACAACCATGACAATACAAGTTTGGGAGGACAACGATTAATTAACCTTGAGTGTTCCATTAAGGCATGTAAGTACTTAGTCCTTGGAGTTTGACCAAATCACGTGTGAAACACTCATATTCGTATGGTTGAGTGTAGGGGTACCTCACCACTCATCACCACCATTAGTCCATAATGACCTCAAAGAAAAATCATCACTCCAAAAGATAAGAAAAGAGAAGAAGGAAGGAAGGGTGTTAGTTAGATGGGCACCTTTATGCATGGGTAAGATGTCTTTCTAGCCTCATAACCAATGCTTGTAGCCCATTATTGTGTCTAAGGGATGTGCTTTGAATTCTCATTATTGTTTTTTTAATTTTTTTGAATTTTAAATATTTTTTGAAAGGGAAACCACACCATGCAAAGACATAGCTTCCTTTTTATTAGTTAATGGAGGAGTGATGATATGTTCTGGAGGAGTCATAAATCACATGAAGGAAGTCAAGAAGAGAACCCAACAAGTCCCCTTAAGGTCACAACCCTTACCATTCCCACTTGCTCATTCCCTCTTTCTTCAAGGTACAATGATCATTGATAAATTTAGTTTCATGAAGGAAGAACCAAATTTCTTTCATGATAAAAGACCTTTTTATTTAGAGAACTGGAGAGATGGATGAGATGGTCTCACTGCTTCATACAATTACTTACCTAATCATTTTGATAGCATAGCACAAAAACCCAACGTATAGTGTTGGCTTCTACATCATGACTTGGCAATATTATTAACAAAAACATAAAATACATTCATAAACATAAAGAAAATTACTGAATAAATAGAAAATTATAAAGAAAAGAAAAATAACAAGAAATGGAAAACATATTAAGAATTAGAAATCTTTTGAAGAAGTAGGAAAACAATAAAAAATCATTAAAAAAAGTAAAAAGCACTTATTAGTTCTTGATTTAGGATGGGGCATCTACCCCACAACTAAGTTTAAAGGTGGAATAAGAGCTAATAAGTGGATTGGTTGGTTCCATACATCTTTCCACTCTTATTTCCAAGCCACTGGGTGTCCTCTGGTTTAGTGACTATTGTGTAGACTTATTGTTGCTCACACATCTATTCCTTAACTTTATGATGGGTTGATATAGGGGTTGTGTTGATATTTTGAACCTTCAACCCACAATTGCACCCACTATTATTAGTAATGAATGGTTTTTTTTATCTCTCCATAGTGATGGCTTCATCATTTCCATCTTATGTTGTTAGCTTTTGTGTATGATTGGGAGACATTGTTTTGATAAGGGTGTTGCACCAGATTGGCCTTGTGCTAGTTTTGATGTGCAAATAGGTGTACGAGTTCTATGCTTGTGTGTGGAAACTATCCTAAAGAAATGATATTTTTGAGGTTGTGGTTGAGATCTACTAGCATTATCATTTTTATGTATGTTCATAGCACAAGTGGCATTTTTCAATTGATTTTGTGGTGTCAAACCTTCCTGTGTTGTTGGCAATGGCATGTGATGAAGGGAAGTACAAGAATATTGAGGATATGATGAAGGGTGAGAGGCATTAGGTGGTGATCCCATAGAAGATGTTGTAGGTTTATGATATTTGGGAGAGTGGTAGTAGTGATTTTAAGTAGAAAAATAGGTTGTTGAACATAATATCCATACAGGTTTGATTAGCAAAAAGGGTAGTGTTGGTTTGATGATGACGTTCCCCAAGACTGTGGGTTTTTCCATTGCATTTCATAATAGTTTTGAGGTTGATAAGAAGTCCCACTAGGATAGTACAGTTGCTTGTAGGATTTTCTATAATTACCTTGTGAGTAAGATAATTTCATAGGCTTTTACTTTTGTATGAACTTTGGATTCAAAGCAAAAACCCAATACTCATGTAGATGTAACATGATTGGGTAATAGCCCTTTGAATCATATAGGTAGATGCCACATCCATCATCCTCTTCTATGGTTGAGTCTATAGCATCTACTTTTACAACCAATTTTTCTTTTTACCAATAAGTGTTCCTACCTATTTCTTAGTTCTTTTTCCTCCTCTTTTTTTGTTCACTTGATTCATTTTATGTTACTCTCTCCTCTACAGCTCTTATGTAAGTTGTAACTTTGTCATTCATCAACACCCACATCTTATCTAGCCTTTCTTCAAGCTCATCAATAGAATTTTGTATTGGCAAGGTTTGTTGTGATCACCTCATCAAGAGCTGCCTCTTTTTCATCATATGACATGGACCCTCTTCTTTTGAATAGTTGGATCCCAACTATATTCCTCTACATTTGCTCATTGACATAGCTCTCCTTCTTCTTTTTCCACCCACTCAATTAACCTTTGTATTTGATGGGCTTTTAGTTCATATAACAAACCTTGGGCATAAATACCAAGGGTCTCCTTTATTTGATTATGAATCCCATCTATGATGTGGAAAATTTGCTCTTTTTGAGAGAAATCATGGTCTAGACATCTATGTATTAGAGAATAGTATCTATTCAAGACCACATCTAAGGATTCACATTTTTCTTGCTTCCATCCTTGGATTTGTTTTCTTAGGTTGGACACTCTCGCATAGGTTTGGTATTTCTTGTTGAAGAGATCTAACATTGTAGACCATTGATGGATGGAATCTAGTTCCAATGATCTATACCAACTTTTAGCTTCATCTATTAGTGTCCTAGGGAAGAGCTTAAGCTTTTTCCACTTACATTCAATATTTTGCAAGGTGTAGGTGATGAGCCAGGAAAAATTTGGTGCTAGATACTTTTAAAATTTATTTTCCTTTTTTTATTTCATTGTAGAGATTTTCACCTCGTCTATGACTAACCTGTGAGTCATATCCCATGGAGGAATGGTTAAAAAGTCAAAGAAATCATCAAGATAATAAATAGTTATAATTGAATCCAATCAAATTCCATACTTATGCCTATCACCCATAAGCAAAATTATAAACCTTTATCCTAACTTCTAATTATAAGTTCAAGAATAAAGATTTATAATTAAATCAAATTGAAATTATAAATAATAATTGAAGATCACAAAGGAGGCTTGCATAAATTACAATCCTACCTTGTTGTCTCCACAATGTAGCAATTTGATTATGAATTACAAGAACCACCACAAGGCTCAAAAAATCTTCAACAAAAATCTCAAGAATAATTCATTCCAATGTGATATGGAATTTTCTGGTATCAACTCCTCCTTTCCTATTTTCTCAGAAAAAAAGAATTTTCTTTTGATGTTTTTGCAGAATCCCCTCTCTCTCTCTCTTTTCTCTAATGCTTGATTTATACTGCCACCAGGTTTAAAAATAAATATTATAATAATATCTAGGTATTGCAAAACCCAATATTGATCCATTAAAATTGGTATTACTACCAATCTTAGCTTTCTAATGTTTTAAATTAATATGGATTTTCAAGGCGTATGTGATGCTCCACGCATTTATCCAAGAAGAAGGTTTGATTTGAGCCGATGGAAAATCCAGCAGAAAAGCACACATAATAGCATCAGTTGGTGTATGCTTTGCTTGATTCCCTTATCATCTATGAAATTCTCTACCACTGCCTTCACTGGCACTTTATCCTTATCAATCTCCACCACACCATTACCTGTACCGATGTTTAAAAATAAGTATTTTAATAATAAATGGATACGAAAGAATTTGATACCAATCCATTATTTTTGGTGCAGGTGCCAAATCTAACATTCTTTTTATCATGAATTTGCAAGAAACAGTGGGAGGGACATTACAAAAATGAAAAAGATAACTTAAATAGTTCGCAACTAGCAAAATTCCAAGAACATCATCGTTGTCATTATTATCCGATGACAACGACAATGATAATGGAAGGTTCAAATCAAGTAGCAACTCCTCCTTTCCTATCGCCGTAATATATATATATATATATTATAATATAGTTTATGTAAAATATATATATATATAATATAATATAATTTATAT
>MNCI01002899.1:0-41275 GCA_015680685.1 Gnetum montanum
TCATGGAATTTGCACTCTGAAGTAGCTGAGCTAGTTGAGGTACTCACTTCGCGATGCCATAGCATTTACTGCTATGGCTAGATGTACTCTCAACCGCACCCTGTAAGCACGATGGAGAGTGAAACATCCACGATGCGAAGCGAGGGTAAAAGGTCTTTCTTGCTGCAGACATTGTTGAAGCTCTTGGACACCCATGTTGGTGCACAGTGTCCAAAGTAGGAAGGCCAGTAGCGGCCTTGGCAGCATCAGGGTGGAGGAATTGGCCTCGAAGGTGTCGAGAGTTGTTGTGAGTGCGGATGCTCTAGAATCCTTGCCAAAGGCATGCATTCTTAATTCAGCTATGGGATCAGCTAACACATAGCTAAATGTCGCATGAGCTTGGGCATTGGCAGGGAGCTGGAGGGTAATAATATTATGGCTAGGCCATAATACTACTAGAACTCCATCTGCAGGCACTGGCCAAGGAACTACCATTAGGGTTATGAGCTGTGACGACGGTAGGTCTGGAGGACCAGTGTGATGCCATACGACATCTCCGAAGGATCAGCATGATGCTAAGGGTGGAGACATTGCGTGCATTCCAAATCATGTTCCCATTGGGTCATGAACTACGTTCTGGAGCTACGATGTCCCACCCCCATGTCAGCACTGTGCATGCTTGTTCGATGTGTACTTGGCGTAGATGCATGCTAGGGACGTGATGCGAACCCAATTTAAGGTCTTGGTAGACCATGTGTTCGTTTAGAGTCCCAGTGGACCGCTGTGCTGGTTTAAGATCCCAGAAAACCGTACATGCCAGTTTAATGTCATAATGGACATGTTGTGCTAGTTTATAGAAATAGCAGACTAGCTATGCTAGTTTTACATTGTAGCGGATGGTTGCCACCAGTATAACATTGTAGCGGATGTTGCTTGTTGTTGCTAGTTTATCGTCGTAGCAGACACTGCTTGATGTCATTGCCAATTTATTATCATAGTAGATGGTGCTTGGTGTTGTTTCTAGTTTAACATCGTAGTGGACAGTGCTTGTTGTCTTCATGCTTTAGATGTAGTACGACTTGAGGTACGAGTGATTCACCAGGTTGGCGAACTCGTTATCGTTCATGTCCGCTAGCTTGAAGGCTCCATTCCCAAAGGCTTTAGTGACCATGTAAGGGCCTTCATAGTTGGATGAAAATTTTCTCACATGCTCATGGATAGCCTTGAGGACGAGGTCTCCCTTCTATACTGGCCGTCAATGCAGGTCTGCATGGTGCTTTTGCTATTGGTTTCTCTAGTAGCACTTTATGCAGCTTAGTGTCTACCTGCGCTCCTCCTCTACTGAATCAAGGTCGATGGTCTGCAACTCGTTATTCTGGGCTTCACCCATGACATCCTAGAGGATCATCCAGAGTAATGGTACCTACAACTCAAGAGGCAACACAACTTTAGATCCGTAAACAAGGTTGTAAGGAGTCTTACTTGTTGTGGTTTTTCATGTCGTTCTGTAGGCCCATAGGATGTAGAGGATTTTCTCATGCCACCACCTCTTGCTATTGTTAAGCATTCGCTTCAGCAAGTTGATGATGGACTTATTTGTAGCCTCAACCTATCCATTTGCCTGCAGGTAGTATAGGGAGGAGAATGATTTCCTGATGCCTAGATTATTGTAAAAGGTTCAGGTTTCCGTACTACTGAATTGTTGCCCATTGTCGGTTACAATAGTCATTGGAAGCCCGTACCTTGTCGCGATGTTGTCCAGGATGAAATGGCAGATTTGTTGAGATGTCATTTTCCTCAGGGGAATAGCATCCACCCACTTAGTAAAATACTCAGTGGTAGTGATAATGAAGCTATGCCCTACAGAGGACTTAGGCGTGATAGGTCCTATGTGATCTAGTCCCCATCGTTGGAAAGGCCACATGATTTGCATTGGTTGCAGGTCCATAGGTGAGACCTGTATGAGATTTTCGTATCTCTGGCACATGTCACATGTCTTGACTTTCCACAGGAAGTCACACTCCATGTGGGGCCAATAGTACCCTAGGCATCTGATTTTTGTAGCCATAGCCCTAGGTGCTATGTGTCCACCACACAATCCCTCATGTACTTCATTAACTATCTTCTGCACCTGCTCCCCATCCATGCATATCAGCAATATCCCTTCATAATAACATCGGCATAGAACATCATTCCCCATGAGCGTATATTACCAGGCGCACTTACGAATCGCATCTCTCTAAACAGATGTCAGTCCACTTGGGGATTCACTGTGCTGTAGGTAGGCTTTAATGTTAGCGTATCACTCCTGGGTATTGGTGACACTGATAGAGCCCACATGTCCCACCAGAGTGATAGGCTCAGTGCATTCGACAATCAATGTTGGCAAACTTGCAAACGAGTGTGTTGGAATGTTTAATGCAAGTGTGGCTAAGGAATCTGCCATGGTGTTATTGTTGCGTGGCACGTGTTTCACGTCTGTGGTTGCAAATTGCTTAAGTAGACTTTTTGCTAGGTCACAGTAGGGATGCAAGTGTGTAGCTTTGTAGGCATAGACCTGGGTGATTTGATTTACAACTAGTTGCGAATCACCGCAGATTACCAGGTGTTGTATGTGTAGTGTTTGGGCAACAAAGAGACCTTTGAGTAGCACCTCATACTCTGCCACATTGTTGGTGTAGGGGAACATAAAATGATAAGCAAACAGGTGCATTTACCTAGAGGGGAACATGATGACGGCAGCTGTGCTACCTTCTTGCGTGGTTGAAGCACCGTCGAAGTGTAATGTAGCTTATAGGTGTGATGGAACGATTTTGATTGTGCCAACATGCTCATCTAAGAATTTAGAATCTATGGTTGCATTGTCATCAATGGGTGAGGCCGTAAGTTGCATTTCTATGGCTTCACCCTTAGTCTACAATTGGCTTACATAGTGTAGGTCGAACTCCACGGTTATTGCTTTCCATTGGGCTATCTTGCTGCTTTCATATAGGTTGTTAGTGATAGCCCGAAGTATGTTGCTTTTGCAAATGATGTTAATTGTACCGAAAAACAGGTAGTGCCTCCACTTTTTTAGTGCAAACACTAAGGCAAGGCAATTCCTCTCCACTTCATTGTATTTTGCCTCATGTGCTATTAATGCAAGACTTAGATAATACACTGGTATCTTAGATCTGTTGTCTCGTTTCTGACATAGTAGTGCTATGATAGATGTGTCAGAGGTGACAAGCTAGGTGAAGAAAGGCTTATCCCTTTGTGGTGGGTGCATAGTTGGGAGGTGCGAGAGCTCTTCCTTCAAGTCATCGAAGGCTTGTTGACACTGGGTTGTCCACTTGAAGTCAACCCCTTTCTTTAGAAGATGTTGCATGAGGTATAACTTGTCAGTCAACTTTTCTATAAACCTTCAGATGAACTGTACCCTACTCCGCAACCCATGTAGCTCCTTAAGGTTAGTAGGAGGTGCCAGGTTGACAATGGCCTTGACTTTGTCAGGCTCCACCCGTATTTTGACCTCTAATACCATGAATCCTAACATGCATTCGATTTTCACACCGAAGACACACTTATTAGAATTAAGAAACAAATTGTGCATTTGGCAACACTTGAGGACTACCCCTAGATCATGTGGATGGTCAACTACCTCCTTGGACTTGATCGCTAGATCGTCCACATAGTCGCTTAACATTTCTAGGATGTAATCGCTGAATATGTAGGTCATGGCTCGCTGGTAGGTTGCTCCAGCGTTCTTGAGCCCAAAAGGCATCATGGTGTAGAGAAAGTTCCCCCATGGGGTCATGAAGGTTGTCGTTAGCTGATGCTCTAGGTTGATGCAAATTTGGTTGTAGCCTAAAAATCCATCCATGAAGGATAACAGAGTGTGACTAGCTGTAGTGTCAATGAGTTGATCGATGCTTGGAAGTGGGAAATCGTCTTTGATCATTGCCTTGTTTAGATCCCGAAAGTCTATACAGATCCATATTCCTCCCATTTTCTTGAAAACCACAATGATGTTGGACATCCATTCTAAATAATCAACTTCGTGGATGAAACTAGCTTGGTATAGCTTAGTGATTTCGTCCCTTATGGCTAGTGCAATTTCTGGTTTGACTTTACGAGTCTTCTACTTAACTACCTTCATGCACGGGTCTAGGACGATGTTGTGTTGTATTAGCCATAGGTCTAAACCTGGAATGTCGTTGTATGACCACGTGAAGACTCTGATGTCGTCTTACAAAATCTTAACTACGTTTTCATGCATCTGCACATCTAGGAGGAAGCTAAGCTTTAACATTTTTACTTTCCCCTTGGATGTGGTCATAGGCATCTCGATGAGAGGGTCCTTAGTTACATCCCTGACCTTCAAATCTAGGGTTCAGACTAGATGCTCGGGCCAGTCTGGGGATGCTTCTAAAGATGCTATGGTGTTAGCTATGGTCAACCCCCAGTCGATCAGATCGGAGTTTAATTGTCTCATGAGCTTGCCATGTGGACCTACTAGGGCTAAAGTTGTGGAGAGATCTCGATGGATCTCCATTTTCTATTTAACTTGTCAAAATGAGATGAAAGTCTGGTTAAGAGGCACCTGTTGGTAGCAATCGTGTACAACGAAAACTTGCAAAGCAATGATGAGATGTATGATGTAGAGATTAAAATTTTTCCAGTTTAAAGTCATGGCAGACTATTATGGCATGGATATGTAGAGCTACTAAAAGAGAAAATGTGAAACTGTCAATGTGAAAATACGAAACTGCTGAGAAATGCAAAATAGTCGATGTGAAAACATGAAACTGCTAGTTTAGCGTCATTGCAGACTGTGAACATATAGTAGATTAAAAATGCTAGTTTAAGTTCTTTTCAGACCGCAAAAGTTACAATTGCGCTAGGGTTGCTAATTTAAGGTCTTTTTGGACCAATAAAAGCGCAACTATGCTATGATTGCTAGTTTAAGGTCTTTCCAGACCGTGATAATCAAAAATATTTCTTTTTCGTTTCTCAGGAAAGCGAGTAATCAACTTGAAGCATATCAAGGTTTTAATGCTAAAAGTGCTACGATGTCATGGCGAGCATGCTACGCTGTACAACACACTCCACATTAAATAGAGAGAGAGAGAGGCAAGTTTCCCCTTTTTACCATTATGGCCATAAATAGGGATTAAACCCTGATAAGCTTGCCATTCTCACCGTAAGAGCGTAGAGCCCACATTCAGAGCACAAGGCAATTTCGGAGTGCAGAGAAATTATGCTAACAGTGAGCAAGGTGGTTTTCTGCACAGCGATGAGAAAAAACAATCTCCAAGTAGGATGATGGCTCCGAAGAAAGAATGCACGAATTTAGCACTTGCAAAGGTTGAGGAAGTGAAGAAAACCCTAGGGAAAGTGACACAATCACACATCGCTATGCAAAAGGACACACCATTAACCCGGTAGGCTAGTATGCTTCCTCTATTTTTCCATGATTCTGTTATCATTTTTTTTGTTTTTGTTGTTCTATGCTTTCATTGTGTATTCTAGTTTTAGTTACTTGTGTTTTCTATCATCGCGTTATTTTGGCCTTTGCATTGCCGTTGTCGCTGCTTCGACCACACAGATGCACAAACGTTATGCCATCATTGCATGCAAGGTTACTTAAACTGCCACCGTTGCGGTTGTCATAAACGTGGGGGTTTGGACAATTTAAGTTACTTGGCTCTTGAATGGCATGACGTAGGACCCTCGGGAGGGCTAGGCCATGCATGATGTGAGAGTGCGACATGTGTTTTGTTGGGGTGTATTGTCTATTGCCCTGCTAGGGTTAGTTGCTTTGTTGCTACGCTAGGATATTTTTGCTATGCTACTGCTTTCATTTTTTTGCTACACTATGTGCAGGAAGAGGATTATGTTATGCTATATGCATGAAATGCTAGGTATTGCTATGTTGCATGTGCATTGCATTTAGGCATAATTCTAACACTTGCCAATTGTGTTGTGCAGAATGGGACTAAGGCTAATCAAAATTATTTTAGAAATTCCAAGGGTCCTGTTTCATGCGAGAAAACATGTGGCTAATGCTCCTCCTTCCCAAATACGTATGGGAGAGCAAGGGGTCTAGTTCAGGAAGGGGGCACAGGACTTCTTACAGTTCCTCCTTGACCACTTTAATGTGATCATTTGGTCATCCCTAGAGGAGGAGGAGGAGGTGGCCACCATAACAGAAGCCATATTTCCTGGGGCAAGTCGGGGCATTCTGAGGTTTTTGACCGATGGGGCAATCATGAGCAAGTATGGAGAAGGATCCAATCAATGTCCAATAGGGTTAAGGCATTTGGCCTGGATCTAGGATATGCTTGAGGATAGCTGCTACCACCATTACAACACATTATTCCTTGCATGTTATATGGTGATATGCTTTCAGAACCCATAGGGAACTGTCTACTATGCTAGTGGGTGAGTTTTGCAGCTTTGTTCACTATGTCTATGTGACGCTAGTCATATTGGCCAAATGCTAATAGTGCGTGTTTGTTACTAAGTTCATCATCAACAGGGATGGTGTTCATGACCTATCGGGTCTGCTGGCTATAACAAAGATAGCCCTATAGGAGTTCTCTTCTGCTGAGAACTTGCAGGCGGGGGTGATTGGTCAATGTGGTGGTGAATACAACACCTATCCATACCTATTCTCCATTCCCTATGATAAATGCAAGGGGAAGGGCTGGCTAGATGAGGAGTGGGTAGAATCCTTTATATCGGTCATGGTTGAATAAGTTCTAGTTGACCTTCTGTCGTTCCCGTTACCATACAAGCCTGGTAGACCAAACAGTAAGTGTTTCATGCTTAAGTGTTTTTTCAATCTTCGTATTTTCTACATTTTTATGTTAAACATTTTTACAAAAACTGTTGCAGGGGTGAAGAAGCCCCAAGAGGTGACGTTGGTAACCGCCAAGACACAGGGGGCGAACATCTATTTGAAATACGGTGAAGTAGAAGCAAGCCAACACTAGATAAATGGTATGGCCTCAGATTCCTTGGTCCAAAACATCCAAGAGGCTAGGCTTTTGGATCTATTCCTGGCCCCGAATTTGAGTGTTCCTTCCATCAAGATGCTCTCCCTGGTCAACTCCTTTTTCGAAAAGACGGGCTGCTTCCGCATGCGCATACAAGGCATGCAGGTGGTCATTGAAATGAATGACCAGCTATTTGGGGACCTGTTTGATGTTCCTACTGAAGGCATCCTCCTAGGGTCGAAGGGCAAGAAGGAGCTGACCCTTTAGAAGAAGGACATTCAGGAGTGGTTGGGGATTGCTAAAGAGCAAAAGGGGCTCCCCATGGAGAAGCTTAAAGTAGGACCTGCCAAGGAGATCTACCTTGTCTTCCATGCTCGTGCATTCCCCTAGCTGCTTATCTAAGGGAAGGTCCTGGGGATTGAGTAGGTCTGGATAATGCATGAGGTCATGGAAGAGGGGGCCCATTACAACTAGCCCAACTTTCTATGTAAAGGCTTGCAAGCCGAAATCTTGGGACTCTGTTAGAAATCGAAGTCCTGTTCCAACATACATTATACCTTCTACATAGCCTATCTAAAGTGCTTCGTAGAGTTTCTAGTGGTTTGCAAGAATGGAGCCTGGGTCATGCAAAATCGTGACCAGATTTCCAGACCATTGATTTGCCAGATTCTCTGGATCATTCGAGCCCAAGATCCCCCATAAATAATCAGGGAGTCGTTGTCTGTGATGACCAAGGATCAGGTGGCCTACAACGTTCATGCTGAGGATAGCATAGGAGAGATTCCCCCTGCTGTAGCCAGTAGCGTGTTGTGGGCGAAATGTCTCATAGCTGAGACTATGCCCAAAAATTTGTAGCGGAAGAGACCTCCTCCAGCTAAGGAATCTCTTCATGTGGAGGAAGAGGAGGGGCGAATACTGCAGCTTAAAATGCAGAGGACGCAACCTCCCATTGGTAAACACTTTTGTCTAATGCTTACTTTGTTATTGTTTGCTATGCTATGCTATGCTAGGTGACGTAGCATAGCATAGCATGTGCTTTAAGCTAACTTGTTTTGGACTATTGCAAACATGTTTCTTTGCTGGTAGAGAAAGAAGAAGAAGAAGAAGAAGGCGATGAAGAGGAGGTCTGGCGCCACCTCGGGCTTGGTTTAGACCGGATACCCTTCGAGATGGATGTACGTCATTCTTAGGTTAGTTTCTTTCTACTGTATTAATGCTTATGCTCTGTTGTAGTTTTTGTTTGTTACCTTATCTAACTGCTTCATTCCTACAATGTAGGCTCCAGATGAGGGTGCAGGGCTTGTAGAGGGAGGGAATGAAGAACCGGCAAAGGACAATGCAAGGGAAGTTGATGCAAAATGAAATGATGTAGGGATGAATGGTGAAGATGATGCAAATAGAGACGACCCATGACTACATCAGATTTTTTTTTTTTTTGAAATTTTGAAGTTTTCAAATTTTGTAGAAATGTTTTGCAAACATTGTCTAAACGACAAAATTTTTTAATAGAGAAGAGAATTTTGGAAAAAAATATTAATTCTACGTTAACTTCTGTATCATGTAAAGTTTTCATGCTTTCATGTGCTAGTTTTAGGACATTTCGGGCTCTTGCTAGTTTTAGGCCGTTTCGTGCCATTATTAGTTTTAGGGCATTTCGATCCATTGCTAGTTTTACGCCATTTCAGGCCTTTCCTAGTTTTAGGCCATTTCAGGCCATAGCATAGCATAATTTTGGTTCATACCATAACATGCCAAAAGGATGGTATGTTGACAAAACGAAAGGTGATGAATGCACGAGGGATAGCAACTGGGCAGGAAGTAGTAAGGTTGCTACGCTATGTGTAACTACCTCTTGACCCATGGTGGGTTGATCAGAATGTAAGGCTAAGGTGTTTTTCCAGGGCCCTCATCCACATCATTGTCCCCTACTTGGAAGGGCAACTTAACCCATGCACTTTCATTTTATAGGCTAGCTTACTTAGCTGATTCTCCTATTGGATGTTCAGTGTATGCATAAGCAGGCACTTCATTCTCAGAGGTTACGACCTTTGAGCCCTGCTCCATGTCTACGTTTTTGATTGCTTGAACTGCTACTTTGTCACCATGAACTACTACCTCCCTACCTACGTATGATACGTGGATTTCTTGATGTATAGGCTAGGAGACAGCCCTAAGTTATGTTAACCATGATCTCCCCAAGATCAGGTTAAACCTGGGCATTTCTTCAACCATGATGAATGTTGAGTTTGTGGGGAACTAGTCCCCTACTACGAAGTCTATGTGAACCATGCCCTTCACTAGGACATGTGCCCCGTTAAACGACCTTAGGCATGACGTTGTTGTGGGTTTGATTTGGTCGACCAAATCCAACTTGTCTACAATAGGAAAGGGGATGATGTTCATGGTAGCCCCATCATCAATGTGTATCCTTCAGAACCGATGTTGACCGACCTAAATTATGATGAAAAGGGGTGCTATCATCACCTGATCCCTTTTGAAATATTCCCTAATGGCATCATCACTGAAAGTAAATTGGGATGGCTCAGGCTTTGCAGGTGCAGAGGGAAGCATGATTGAGTAGATCGCTTCCTCTTCCGCTGGCATGTCTTCATTGACCAGAATCACTGTCAACATGCGGATCAGAGCCTCGTGGTGGGGGACAGACATCATGATTAGGTCATATAGGCTCAGTGTAGCATTTTTCTATTTTAGAGCCTGCTTGATCGGAGTGAGGGCATCCAAAAGGTCTTGGCCACCCCCCTATTTAGCGCTTTCCTCCTCTTCAACTCGTCCTAGAAGATGAATTTCCTAAGGAGGGGTTACTTCGTATCTAGGTTCAGATCCTTTATGGCAGGGCGACATGGACTATGTGGTTATAGAAACATTTGACTTTGGCGATGAGGGCATAGATGTAGAGGGTGGAGATGTAGGCTTGGAAGTACCAACGGTAGTACCTCCTCTCAACATCTTACCTGCAAAATGCACTTCTCATTTTTTAGGATGAGAAGGTTGTTTAGCTGTCTTATGTGGGGTGGGGGTTGTTAAAGGAGCTGGCCCCCTGATGATAAACGGAGCTAACAATGTTAGCAGGCTAGGCAGCATGGTTTTGTTAATAGGTGGTGCCAAGATGGATACCCGTGGAAGAAATCTCAGGACAAACAGCTGTCACGAGCTTTGGCCCACCGCTGGTGGTGCTAGTGCTCTACGCTGAGGCAGACAAACCATGAATGGCTGCTGGGATGGCCTAGGATCACTATCAATACCAATGGCATTGATGACATAACCAGCATTGTTGGCATTGAGGGGGTCTATGTAGACATGCATAGATTCTTTCTTAGGGTGTACTGGGTTGCTTTTGCCCAACACCAGTTTTCCCTAATCGATCAATCTCTAGATGTCATCATACAATGCCATATAGTAATCCGTGTTGTGACCACAATGTTGGTGATAGTCACAAAACCTCTCCAGCCTGAAACCCTTAGGAACTGGGGGCTCATTAGGCAGGGCCAAAGAGGGGTTCCTAAGGAGCTTGCAGTAGTGTTGATGTTTCCTGATTCCATCTTTTGACATCTGCTTGTATTGGATGTGCCCCACTACCAATAGCTACTTTAGAAGTTCTGAAGGCTTGAGAGGAAGTGGGGTGTACCTTGAGCGATCTTTACTGAAGGTTGGCTTAGGTTTTGCAGATGTCTCAGGTGCAGGTACTAGAGGTTACGGTGCATTACCTTGCTTGGTCATGGGATTAGCTATGGGTACAGTTGATTTCTTATTGTTCTTGTTACCATTGTTGTTAGGTCTGGGCTTGGCCTCGATTTCCATAGTAGCCACTATGGTTGTTGGGGCCTTACCCTTATTCTTCTTTGTGAAGGTGTTTTTGTGAGCGATGTAGGCTGGGTCTTTGCTCACCTCAGTTGCATCCTGTATACTCTTAGTCTAAGCAAAGGCTTGACTAAGAGTGCGAGGGGCAAGGTAGTACAATTTAGACTTGATAAAGTCATTCACTGCACCTTTAAAGATGACCAATAAGTGGGCCTCTGTGATGGGCTCACAGATTTCGTTAAGGGTTGTGCTCCATTACTAGATGAATTTCTGGACTGGTTCTAGAGGATCCTATTTCATGCTCATCAACTAGTCTAGCCTAGTTTCTGCCTTCAAGTTATACTTGAAGTGCATCACAAACTAAGTCAAAAGCTCTTCTAGAGTTGAAATGGTTGAGCGTGGCAGCGCGTGATACCAATCCAAAGCTTTTCAGGCTAGGGACGTGGCAAAGACACGAATAATCGTCTGTGGCCATTGTTGTAATAGAAGGGATTTAGACCTAAAGGTAACAAGATGCACGTTGGGATCCCCCTCCCCATCATATTTTGTGAAGTGTGAGAGAGACATCCCTAGGGGTAATGTCAAAGCAGGGATTGCAAGGCTGATGGGGTCATCCTAATAAAAGTCCATGACCTATACTGTGTCAAACCCAATAGCTTTGAGGCATTTTATTTCCTTGGTGAGGGTTTGGATAAGCAGGAATGCTTGGTCCAAAACCTGCAATGTTGTGGACGGTTGGGGAACTACTGAGGTAGCTCCCATTTGTGGAATCACGAGGGTGGTGGCTTGACCCATCGATGGTACCATTGGGATAGCCCGTACGAATGGTGCTGCTTGCGCTGTCCACCACCTGGTAGGTGGTGCTCTTGGAGTAAAAACTATGGGTTGATCTACCAAATAGATCGCTTGTGTTACCAATGGAACAAACCATAGCCTTGTGTTGGGTTGTACCTCTTGTAGGGTTTGATAGGTCTGAGGGCAAGCATAATGAGACATCTGTGATAGTTGTGGAATAGGCGAAGAAGTAAATGGGGTCCACCATGTGGATGGGCCTGGGCCCGCCGTAGTGGGTGGAACAGATGTGAACGTAGGAATTGACATGGAAGTTGTGTATAACTGTGAAGTAGGTACAGTATGAATATGCGGTAGGGTAGCCATGATTGGTGTGCGATGCACTACGAGAATGGACGGATGAACATTCTGTAGAGGCATAGTTGTTGCAAATGAAATAGGGGAATATGGACATTGATACATCGAGAAGGTGACATGGCTACCCATTGCGATTGTAGTAGTAGGTTGCAGGAGCATAGGCATGATGACAAAGGGATTGGTAACAGAAAATGGATTGGCCCAAAAGGATTGGGTAAGAGGGATAGGAACAAGATTGGTTTGACCTTCCTCGTCAGATTGGGAATTGAGTTCCTCTTATCCATCTTGGAAGACGTCATCCTGGTTGGACGCTGTGTCCTGTTGCTCCCTAAGCCTAGCCAACTGGATTAACTAGTCTAGAAGCCTTTGGTTTGCCTGTGTCAAAGGTATGGAAACACTAGTAGTGGGTACAAACTCCTTCCTGTCGTAGTAAGCAAACTCGAAGCTACATTTGTCTTCGAGTTCGTGTACATCCAAAGGCAGGTTTGCCTGAACCTTTGCATAGAGGAAGCTATAGCACTCATGTTACTAGGCCAACCCCTCAGGTCCTTGATTTTGGATCTTGAGGGATCTATGTGTTTCCAGCATTGGGTTCAGTGGTTGTTTAGCACCAATGATGCCTTGGACCATGATGGGAACTTCAATGTTGAAAGTATTAGCAGTAGTAGTTGCGGAAGCCATTGTTACTAAGCTAGGTAGTTTTGCAAATGCAAAAAGCAAGGAAATTGGAAAGCTTAATAATTTTGTGAACAAGAAGAGTAGAGAAGTTGGCAAGCAATCAAAAAGGTAGGTAATCAAAAAGGCTTTATGTCTTGTCGAGCTCTCAAGGAACCGTCGAGGTGACTAATCTGTACCACACGATGCGTAAAAAACTACAAAAGGGTATCATGTTTATGCTAGTGCGTGATAGGGTACAGAACACGTGCAAGACTGCCGTAAGATAGGCAAGTCAACTGGCAACTGGAGGCTTTATGTCCTGTAGGGTTCCCAAGGAATCGTCGAGGTGACTAATCTGCATCGCACGATGCGTAAACAACCACAAACGGGTGTCAAGTTTACTCTAATGCACATCAGGGTGTAGGAGGCTTACAGGACTACTGTAACACATGGAAAGGCACCAAAGGCCCTCCTTCTAGCACCAAAAAAACTATAGCGACTGAAAATGTCAACGGCTGGAAAACACCTAGGGGTCATCAACCGTTGATAGTCTTGACCTCGTTTCCACGGGAGGGTCGTGCTGGATGGGATGGAAACAGGATGCCCTAAACATTCTGGTCGATCAGACAGGGACTTAGTTGGTGTTAATATAATTTTTTGCAACGTGTAATTTGAAAATGAGACTGATAGTGTGAAGTAATGCTTAAATGTAAAAAAGACAGAAAAAAATGTGAAAAGCAATAGTAAATAAGAGATAAAGTAAAACGCAGTTAGAAAAATGCACCACTTCGAAGCTATGACCTTGCTCTGTCAAGATGGATACAATCGGTTGCACAACGTTGAGAAGTGCAGAGATCCCGAGAGTAACCAAGATGTGTAGAGTGAGAGGGTTGTGGGCTTCAACATGGACTTAATCATCAACAATGCGAAGTGCTACCAAGGTGGTAGAAGAGAACAGAATAGAATGCTAGTCGAAAGCACTAACTATTTACAATGTTAAATGGAAAGTTTACAATGCTTGAGGTTACAATGCCAACTTTTTGCTTGTCAGCCAACCAGATTTCCAAGAAAATAGATTGGGGACTAAAAAAGCTACAAAGGAAGTCCCTTGAATCAAAAAGTTTAAAAGAAGGGGACCAGAGAGAGAGAATCGAAGAGCCCTTAAGCGTCGCTCATTGGGGTATTTATAGGACCAAGGGCATGTAAAAGAGGCAGTTTGGACGCCACGTGCCTTGGGCTTATGCAAACCTGTCTACACTGCATGTGCTTGTATGACCGTTGGGCAAGCCTGCCATGCCATAATTATGCTGTCAGAGCAGTGGTGAAATTAGGTGAAGTGCATTGATGTCGCATAAGTGCTTGCCATGTTTTGCTATGCTTTGTAGCATAGCATGTTTGGTGCGACATACCATCTTGCTATGTTATGCTACACTATGTTGGTTTGAAGCAAGAAACTTGCATTGTGTCCTGCTTCATGCGTTAGAAACCTTTGGAGTGCATTGACTATTTGTCACATTTTTATTACGCTATGCTACGCTACGTGGCGTATCGTAGCGTAGCAACTGGCCTTAGTCGCAAAAAATGTCACCCATCTGCAAAACTTTTCCTTTTACACTGCAAAATTTTCAAACTTGCTGGTCTCACCCTTCGAGTTGTCTTCTGTCACTTTCACAGAATTGCTATGCCTCGTTGCGCCTTGTAGCTTAGCGTAGCGTAGCAACAAACATGACTTGATTTCGCCAAGTTCGCCACTTTCTGATGGAAGGAGACATTGCTGAAGGACTTGAAGTCAGGTGAGGGGACTGGTCATCTAGCTTTTGCTACATTGTGCTACGCTACATAGCATAGCGTAGCGTAGCACTATGCTTCTACAAGTTTCTTCTGAAGTTCACTACGCTACATGGCATAGCATAGCGTAGCAAGACTTCTTGACTTAGAAAACTTGCTGAAGTGGACAGTCTGAAAATTAGAGCATCCATCTCCTGAAGAACTACCATAATGCTGTGCGAATTGCAAAGGCATGGTGAAGAAAGCATGCCTTCAAATTTTTGGGTGTTTCACAACCCATTCCATATAATGATCGATGCATCTAATTATGCCTTAGAAGCCGTACCAACATAGTTAGATGAACAAAAATGCCCTTATTACATCCACTATGTGAGTAAGAGTATTGCTAGTGCACAACTCAACTACACAACTACTATTAAGGAATTAATGGCTGTAGTGTTTGCATTGGACAAATTTAGGCACTATGTGTTAGGCTACAAAGTGTATATTNCGGATAACAAAGAGGATGAATATGCCATATCTGATCATTTTCCTGACGCAACCCTCTTTGCCGGTGTAGTGAGTAACCAACCCATGAGAACAAATTGGTATAGTAGCATTCTTACTTATCTCCTTTCCCACCAAACACCATAGGGATTGGACTTTAGGAAGAAGCAATGGTTTCTTCACAAAATCAAATACTTCATGGAAATCAAGGGACAACTCTATAAAGTCTGTCCTGATGGCTTGGTTCGATGGTGTGTGCCCGATGAGGATCAATTAAGAGTTCTCCAGGATGCTCATGAGGGTCCCTGTGGGGGCCACTATGCAAGGAGAAAAATGGCCATTAAGATCCTACTTGTAGGATATTACTGGCCAATGCTATTTTGGGATGCCCATTAATTTGTCCAATCCTGTGAGAACTGTCAATGGGATGGTGGAATGACAACTAGAATGGAGGGTCTGCAACAATGGATTCAACCTTTGGAACCCTTTGACATTTGGGGAATAGATTTTATGGGGCCTATTACACTGATGTCCAATGGGAAAGCTTATATCATTATTGCTGTTAACTATTTAACCAAATGGGCTGAAGCAGCTACTGTAATATACTACACATTGTCTATAGCTGCATGATTTGTACAACAAAAAATCATAAATAGGCATGCCACGTGCAGTCATCTCTGATAATGGAACACATTTTACGGGTGTAACCTTTTGTAAGTTAATGCAACACTTAGGGGTTGAACATAAATTGACCACACCTTATCACCCCCAAGATAATGGCCAAGCCGAGGTTACCAATCAGGAGATTATGAGAATATTAATGAGAACAATTAGCAAATTTAGGTAATATTGGAGCATGAAATTGAACGACGCTCTCTGGGCGTACCGCTCAACTTGGAAACTCCCTATAGGCTACTATCTCTATGAGTTGGTGTACAGAAAACTCCAAAAACTTCTAATTCAAACTGAGTTCCGTACACTGTCCATGGCATGTGACCTTCACCTTGACCTTGATGTAGCACAAAAATAAAGATTGGCATCTCTAAACGTGCTAGACGAGAATCGATTGGTTGCCCTATCATCAAACAAGATACACAAAGCACATAACAAACAACGTCATGACTTAAAAATTCAAAAGGTTAAGTACCAACTAGGAGACAAGGTCCTTTACTAGAACCCCGTGCATGTACCACAACGTATGAAATTTCAAACATTGTGGGAAGGACCCTACATTATCCATATGACCTTTCCCTCAGGAGCCATGGCAATATACAAGCCTGAAACCCCTGATAAGAAATTACTAGTTAATGTGCAACAAACTAAACCTTTCCATGAACCAAGAATAGCCAATGCAAATTACACCTCTGATAGTAGACAACCATGCTCCTTATTTCAGATCTCTCCATTTCCATTCAGTCATGGGGGAGATGGCCACCTATGCTAATCATTTGAGTCCCTCAGTTCTTTTTAAGTTTTTGTTTTACACATTTTTGTTTTACAAAATCTTTAACATTTCTAGTTTTTTATTTTACAACATTGTTATACTTTTTCATTCTTTGTGTGTGTGTGTGTTATCCATCTTGAAAGTTTGTCATTTAATAGGTGTTCTTCATGATGGTATGAACTATTTTTTTACTGATTGCTAATGTTTGGTTTTTACCTCTAAGTTATGATGTTGATACTAAGGTATTTTTCTTTTGATATGACAAGCAATAAGTTCACTTTACCCATTCATCCACAAATTTCTATGGTCTCTCTCGGCTTGGAAATGTACAATCCCTTTCTAAATAAGAACTATTAATGAATTGGTGACTGGGCATTTCTCAAACTAAAGAAGGACTGAAGGATTGAGAAGGATGTGACTTCAAGGGAACTTGATGCATTTGTGTTGGCCATTCTCTTGGGTGCTTGGATGTTTTCTTTGTGAGTTTTCTTACTGTTCTGATGTTACAATCATATCGGGAAGCTGAGCAAATAAAAATAACAAAGTCTTTGCATGGTGTGGTTCTCACGCATAAACATATAAAACAACAAAGAAAAACAACTGTGAGAATTTAAAGCACACCCCTGAGACAAAATAATTCCTTAGGCTACAAGCACTGGTTATGGAACTCAAAATAAAAATGTTCCCTCTAACTAAGGCCCTTCTCAGTTCCCATTCTTCTCTCCTCCTTGTTTCGTCAGAATGGTGGTGGCTCTTGGGTGAAGGAATTCTTGTTACTTCAAGAGGATGGATTGGCCGAATGTATTAATGTGAAGTCACTGGATGTGGTTTGTTGAGGCCAAACTTGGAATGGGATCTATTAAGTCACATTAACCATGAAATACACAAGGGGCTATACACCACCTTTTTCTTGAGATTCCATTCCATTCTCCTCTTTCCATCATTCTTCCTCCATTGTTCACCTCATTGCTGGTTGTATCATTAGTGTATATTTTGGTTGATGCATTGTTTTCTATTTGGTAAATTCTTGTGGTTAAGACTTTAAATATTGTTCCAAATGACATTCCTAAAGCCTACAGACTCTTTGAATGTGGATTTTTTAGGGCACTAAGGGCATGAGCCTGCTTTGCGGAGGACCCACTGACATTCCTATTTGGTGCACCAGTTAAATTCTTTCCTTTAACATTTTTGCAATTCACTCTATTTTGTTCATTTCCATCTTGACATCCATTTCATCGATGTTATAGTTGTCTATTTTTCTCCATCTTTCTTGTTCTTTCTCTTTCTCTTTATCCATTCTATCAGTATCAGAGGTTTGCTCTTAGTCATGGGGGTCCGGACCCAAATTTTTTCAATTTTCTCCTAGCCCCTACACCTTCAGTAGTTACCATGAATATATCTCTAGATCCATATTGGCCATACCACAACTCAGCCAATGGACCTTTCACCGAAGCAAGGTATCAACTGCATAGTGATTTGTTTACCTTTGCTAATATAAGATTGTGTTGTGTGTGCAGATGGAAATCATACAACAACAGATTAGATCTGGAGGAAATAGTTGGAATGGATTAGTGCTGAAGCAGCTATGCAAGGAACGAGACTGATGGGGCACTTATGGATGGACAACAAAAGGCACAATCTTGGCATTGGTAGCAGCAAAACTTCTTTCTCTCTCTCTCTTTCTCAGCTGCCAAATAAGGCCTAATGTCAAATGTAATAAGGTGTTCACTCTTGTTGTCATGAACACCAGTTTTGTCATGTTCTGTAATGATGATCCATTCACATGTCATCCCATTCACCATTAGTTCCATTTGAGTCAATAATCCCATACCATCCCAATATTTTGTAAGGAACTTGAGGATGATTTTTTATTCAATCATGGGGGTATGATGGGATGTGATATCGCATCGCACGTGATATCGTGTCGTCCCTTGCAATATCGCAGTGTGCCACCAAGTCTATAAATAAGAGGAAGCTCTCCCTTGTTTCTCATTCTAGGCCTAGACCCTAGAAAAACTCTAGCATTTTTCCCTCTCCAGAGATAGGATATTTTGCATGTGCCCATAGTAGGAGCTCCAAAGTGAAAGGATCTTTATTTGAGCAAATATTATACCTGAACACAAGTTTGTGTACAGCAATAAAGACGAACTTCTTGTATCAACCTTGTAGTGCATGGAATAGGCTAAATAGGACTTTATTTATTATTTACCATTTAAATGCTTCATTAGTTGATTAAATCTCTCTCAAAACTTCTCTCCTAGTTAAGTGCATTCAATACGATTGCTTCGAGCACGTGCATTACACTTGGTAATCCCAGCAACGAATAGTGTTTGGTAACCAAGGTTGCATTGGTTCAAGGTGTGAATGATAAGTGGGAATAGATACTGATGCTAGGTTAATTAAAGCTTAGTTAGTTAGTTAAAGTTAGTTAATTAGTCTCTTCCCTGTTAGTTAATTAGTATCTTCCGTTCACCTCGTCAGCATAGGAGATAAAACAAAAAAGACATAAAAATCATATACCTCAGACTTACTTAACCATACAACTGTGACAAATACAAGTATGGGAATACAGCGAATGATTAACCTTAAGTGTTCCATAAGGCGTGTAGGCACTTAGTCTACGGAGTTCGACTGGATCATGTGTGTAATGCTCGTATTCGTATGGTTGAGTGTAGGGGTACCTTGCCACTCATCAACTACCATCAATTTTTTCTTTGTTATGGTGTAATTCAATTAGGCACCCACAATGCTTTAGATCATGTAGTGGATATAGTAAAGATGTTTTCAATCATCCAACTATGTGAGCATGACTCCCAGGGAATAATTTAATGCATCCATCATGATGTGGAATGGTTTGAACCAATTAGGTGCTCGTAGAATTGGAGTTTCTACAAGTTTTTACTTAAGTTACTAGAATTCATCCTCACATTCCTCAATCTAGAAGAATGGAGCATCCTTCTTTGTTAGCTCCACCAATAGTTTAGCAATCTTAGAGAAATTCTCTATGAATCATTGATAGTAGCTAGTGTGGCCAAGGAATGATCGAACATCTTTGATAGTTTCTAGTTGATAGGTAATTCCTTGGATGATCCTGATTTTCTTAGGGTCCACCTTTATCCCTTTTTTCAAATATTTGGTGCCCCAAAATAATGCCTTTTTACATTATTAGGTGGCTTTTCTACTAGTTGAGTTGAAGGTCTATCTCCACACACCTTTTTAATACTTGCTCAAGAAGATCCAAGGCTTACTCACTTTAGCCCCATAGGTGGAGAAGTCATCTATGAAGGCTTCCATCCTACTACTAATCTATTGTTGAAAGATGCTTAGGACAAGACATTGCAAGGTTACATAGGCATTACACATACCAAATGACATCTTTTTGTATGCAAAATTCTCCTAGGAACTTGTGAACATGGTTTTGGCCTAATCCTTGGGTACAATCTAGAATTGGTTATAGTCACTATAACCATCCAAAAATTTGTAAAAATAATGCCTAGAAATGGTGTCCAACACTTGGTTCACAAATGGTAATGGGAAATTATCTTTGTAAGTCATCATGTTCAACAGCCTAAAATCGATACAGATCCTTCACTTTCCACCTTTCTTTGGTACTATCACTAGTGGGCTAACCCACTTGCTATCTACAATGGGATAGATGAACCCTACCTTGAGGAGTTGTTCAATCTCCTCCTTGATGATATGCTTGAGTTTGGGATTTAACTATTACTGCAACTACCTCTTAGGCTTCATGAAAGGATTTATATAGATGCAGTGCTAACATATCCTTGGATCAATTCCAATGAGTTTAGGATATGACTAGGCCAAGGTTGTTAGCCACTTGTTGACCACCTTCAACAACTTCTCTTATTATTTAGGAGTAAGGTTGGCATTGATTATCACTAGCTTTCCATTGTTTAGAAAAGCATATTCTATGTTAGCAAGTAGAGTTTTCAACTCTAGGGTCTCTTATTTAAAGATCTCAAGAATTTCCAACTTCCCTCAACAAGTGTCATTAGGTTCATTGGAGAGTTGGAAATGAACTCACTCTAATCCATCCATGCCTTCAACATAGGCACTTTTCAAGCTCTTAGTTGGTTCCATGCAAAGTGTTGAGCTGCTATAAGGATCAATTGTCAACCACTAGATGTCCTCCTCTTTCATGGCTGTTGCATACACGTACCTTTGAATTTAAAACACATTTGCATATTAACTACATGCTATGATGGATGTACTTTTTATGGACCATAGTCTTTGCACATAGTTGCACCTTGTGTCACTGTATGCAATGCATGACACTCTCTTCTTCTTATCTTCCTAAATGCATTTTTCTTGGAAATCTCTAAGAGGTCTTTAATTTCTAGTTTTCCATCAATGGTGCTCAACCAAGCCCCTCCCATGATGATTGGGTAGTCCCCCTTACAATTATCAACACAAATCACCGAGAAGTTAGTAGGATAGGACCACCCATAGAAAATGGTCACAATGTCCTCCACTAGTTCCAAAGGAATAACGATGGACTAATCTACTACTCTTCTTGAGTGGAGGCAAGTTCTAGGCTTTGTACATCTCATGAGAAATCTACACCAAAACATGAGTCTAGAAGAGCCTTGTAAGGCTCATTCGTAGCAATTTACAAGTAAATAAGGGGATGCCTACGATTAGATCTTTTCCTAGGTAGGTGACTAGTGTTAATCTAATTAGTTATTACATGAGTTAACATGATGGTATGCACTTTGGGAGGTGTTTAATTTAAAGGGAACTTGAAGGATGTAGATGTAGAGGATGAGGAAGAAGTAGGGGTATCAACCATGTATATCTATGAGGGATTTGTAGGAATATTGGTTTAAAAGAATGGTCTTTTCAGAATTTGTTTTTTACGCCACTCGGCTAAGGAGCCAACTATAAGTTAATAGTCCTTATGGCATTACATTGATGCAACTAGGCTAGAATTTCACCATGCATTGATGGAGTAGGTGCTAATTAAGTTAAGGATGGATGGACATGTGCAAAAGGAGGAGGAGGGTAGTCAGAAAATGGGGATTTTCCTTTTGGAGATTGGACTTTGTAGTATTCAAGAAGATAGTAGTGATGCTAGAATGAAGCATCACTAGAAAACTCACATGGAGAAATTGGTTGCTAAACATAGTACCCATATGGATCAGGCTACTAGTAAGGGTACTACTCCCTTAGTAGTGGCATCCCCCACCGCTATGGGTGCTACCACTACTAGTACTACACATAAGATTATGGTGGAGCTCCACTTGAATATTAGGCTTGTTGTTGGTTGAACTGCCTAGGATTACCTTGAGGATAAGGCAACCTTCTAGGTTCTTACCTTTTGGCCAATCTAGGATTTAGAGTGTACACCCTAGACTCTTACAAGTGTGACATGATGGGGAAATGTCCCTTAGGATGTTCATAGTAGCAGATGTCACACCCACCATCCTCATCTAATTCAGAGTCCACAACCTCCTCTACTATGGCAACCTTGCTATTACCCCTTTGGTAGGCACATTCAACTTCCTTTCCTCTCTTGTGATCATGATCACTACTTTGCTCTTTGGATTCCTTTGCTATTTTTAGTGTAGTTTGGAACTTTTCATCCAAAAAGTCGCACATTTTATCCACCTTGTTTGAAATTTCAAAAATAGGTTTTTGAATTGGCAAGGTCTTTCATTGCACCATCTTATCAACTAGTGCCTCCTACTCATTGTCACAAAACTGAACTTCCCTTTTGTAGATGGAAGGATTCTAATTATACTCCTCTACACTTTCCCTTTTTTTCAACTCTCCTTATTCTTTAGCAACCTACTCATTCAGCTATTAAATCTAATGGACCCTCAATTTTAAAATGATCCCTTGGGCATAAATCCTAAGAGTTCTCCATGTTTTTGTACAAAGCCCATATATGATATGGTGGACCTCCTTCCTTTGAGAATAACCATGGCTAGGACATTGGTGCAAAAGAGAATAATACCTACCCATGGTTGCATCCATGGGTTCATGTGTTCTCTATTTCCAACTTTGGATCTATTTTCTCAAGTTGGACACTTGAGCGTATGTTTGATACTTGTTATTGAAGAGTTTAAGCATCATACTCTAGAGATGGATTGATTCCAACTCCAAGGATGGGAACCAACTGTTAGCTTCTTTAATGAGCATCCTTGGAAACATCTTTAGTTTCTACCATTCTTTCTCCACATTTTGTAAGGCACAAGCATCATGAAAGGCTTGAAGATGATTCTACAGATTTGATTATATCCCCCTTCAAACTTGGTGATATTATTCATATCTAACCACTTAATTCTACTATCTTTTACATGCCTTGTTGAAATTCTCACTACCTTTGCAATGTTTAGCATGTTTCAAGTTGCAAGCAAAGGCCCGTCATGGTCGTAGCTTTTGTGATGGCCATGATGCCCATGATGTTCTCTATTATCCCTTCTTTCATGATGGTGAGCCTCCCTTGATTGTCCATGTCCCTAGTCTTGACTAGTTTGGTGGATCTTACAATCATCTCTATCCCATCAGTCACCTTCATCACAATCATGTCCTCTACAACTTTAGGTAGAGCTTGAGGATGAAGAAGAGGATGATGAAGATGAAGAGGAAGGAAAACTAGCACCACCATGATGCCTACCACCCCCTCTCTTATGGTCATGTCAATGATCATCATTGTGATGCTTGTCCTTGTTCCTACCATGGCTTCCACCTTCAGATCTCCCACAATCATAGGACCTGTTCTTACCTAAACTAGAATTTTTTACAATGGACTATAAATTCTAGTTCAAACCCCCTTTTTCAAAACCAAGGAAAGGAGATTTAGTGAATTAAGAACCCCTAGAGAAGGAATCCTCACTGTCTTTTTGGCCCAACAAGAACAAGGGGCTATTAAACTATTTTCCCTTGAAAGCTTCATAGTGCCTCTCTTATTTCCAATCTATTTTACATTGTGCCTCAGTGGGATGGTAATCCTAATAGTTGTGGTCCTACAAACATATTTAACATTGAGATCCTAGATGTCCAACCTCATAAGAGTTTGGTGTAGCATCATAGGAACTAATCGATCGGGTGATAACACAATGTTGCTCTCCATGTCTCTCCACCACAACTAATCATCTTGATGTAGGATGAAGGTGAAGTTTGGCACATACTCATTGGGATGAGTATATACCACTCGGCATTGTTGGAGCATTGGCAGATTTGATCGTTCATTTCTTTGTTAATTCAATGCATGCTTGAACCTCGGCAGAGAATCATCCCTATGAGAAGAAGACATCATTATATTGGAAGAAAATACTAGTGTTCTTTTACAATTATTATTATTATTTTGAATGATTATGACTTTAAGGTTCATTACAATAATTTTGAATAATTCCCACTAAGTCCTAAATAGTGCACAGAGCTAACTAAGGTTCTTGGCAATGGTGCCAATGATGAGTAGCAAGTATATCCTACGCCCAACCATACAAATCACTAGTGTTCACTCAACGATCCAATCAAATTCCATAGACTTTAGCTCTCTAAGTGCACCAGTTTCTAGGAGGTGAATCTAACCATTACAATCGTTGTCTTCACAGTTTCACCCATGAAGTGCAAGTGTATGGTTAAGTGTAACTTAGGCATATATTTTTTATCATTTTGTCTTTTATGGTTTAATCACCTAAGTGCTAAAAAAAGTAAATTTAATGTGTAATTAATCTAATTGATCTAGTAACTAACAAACACTTAACTAATCCTAACATAGGCATCTGTTCCTACTTTCTGTACACATCTTAAACACATTATAGCGCCATTGGATTACCAAGTGTTAAACACTACTAGGGTTACCAAGCATTAAATGTATGCTCAAAGTGGTCGTGCTTATGTCTTGCTATTTAGCCAATATTAATTACTTAGTTAAAACTCATTAATGTAGATTGCATGAATATTAAATGCATAAAGAAAGTATTAATCCATTCAAAGCACTATAAGGTTCGATTAGAAAAGCTCATCTATTCACACTATCATGCTTAGGTACATTAGTGCTCAAATAAAGATCCGTATACTTCTTTGACTCCTATTGCGAGAACTCAAAAAATATTCTAACTATGGGGAAAACAAACTGCAAAGCTTTGCTAAAAACTAAGAAAAGCATTGATGAATCGTATGTCCAAGTGTTGTATTTATAGGCTGGCATGCATCCTACAATATCAGATATCCAATAATGCATCTTAGACTCCAATATCGAGGATTCAATATCAAGGCTTACCAAAAAATGATTCATCACATACTATTATCTTTCTTAAGCATGTCATTTAAAGGCCTAACCAATTCAGCATAAATAGGGATAAATATTCTAATGAAATCAATTTGGGCTATAAACCAACTTAGTTTCCCATTTGTGTGCCATTTAATGCATGGGAATATAATGCATCAATTTGATTATAGCCCGAAAGGTAGTTTCCAATTTGTGTGCCATTCGCAATTTGTAGAAGTTCCTCCATAAGAGGAAGTGAATAATTATTCTTAATATAAGAAGTATTAAGGTTACAAAAATCAATGTATAATCATAATTCACCTATTTTTTTCCTAATCAACACTAAGTTTGATATCCAACTAGACTATCTCATAGGATAAATAATTTTAGATTCTAAAAGTTTATCAATTCTTGTTGTCATCAATGTTTAAATCTTGGGGTTAATAGGTCTAATTTTTTATCTAAATGGTTTTGTTTTGGGCTTAAGAGGTATACTAGGTGTCATCATGAGAGGATTAAAAGTTTTAAGATCCTCATACATCTAAGCTAATACATTAGTGAATTTATGTCATGAATCAATCAATTTTTATGTCTCATATGCATGTAAGTAAGCTCCTATTTTAATAGGATACTGCTATGCTTTATTTTAAATTTGAATTATTTCTATTTTAACTAGTATTTGCCAATTGCATTTTTGGATATTTCTTCTATTTTGGTATGGAAGTCATCAAAAAAAGCCTCTCTTATTACTATTTTAGAAGAAATTTATTTAAAAATATGATGTCTTTTTATACATATGCTTCATTAATTTGAGAAATTTTAATACAATGCTCACTAAATTTAAACATAGAAAATAAAAATGATAAATATAATGATGGTTATTAAAAACCTAAAAAGAAATGATATTATTTGGAATGGAATAAGACTTAACCTTTTTAATGATAATTTTAGAATCCTAAGCATTGTATTGAAATGGGACATCCAAAGTAGTTGACATTTGAGCTAATGCATCAAGAACCATGAGAAAGTTAGATGACTAGGCCTAAGCAATATTTTTCTATGTCTATGTAATGTGACTCACAATCAAAAAAAGAGACGAGAGATATAGTAGATAGGAACATCTACATCATCTTCTTGTCATTAGTAACGCATGGTTGCAATGGAATGATTGGACTTAGAGAGATAAAGGTATAAAGAGAGATTGAATTGAGGAGAATGAAGGACTAGAAGGTTGGTAAGAGCATGCTTGATCACATCAAAGGCCTCTTGACATTTTGAGTCCTAGTTAAAAGTAGTTGATTTCTTAAGAAGATGAGAAAGAGGGTAAAAATGATTAGTTAGGTTGCATGTGAAACAATGAATGAATTAGAGTCTTCCTTGTAAGATGCACATGTCTTTTAAGCACATAGGTGGTGGGAGGTTCATGATTGTCTTAAACTTGTTAGTATCCACCATAATACCATTAGCTAAAACTAGAAACACTAGCATTTTTCCTATTTCTACATCAAAGATACACTTTTCTGGATTAAGTGAGAGGTTATACTCATTACATTAGGCCAAGACTGCATCCATGAGAAAGTTAGATGTCATTGAACCACAACTAAGATTGTGGTGTACTTAGTACAAATGTAATCTAATAACACTACTATTAGTTAGAATATCAATAAAATGTGATATGATAGTGATGCTAGGTTAGATGATGTTCACATTGGAAGATAAGAGGGGAATGATTAATGATAAATATGACATTGGCCTAATTAATGATAGCATGAAGAGAAGATGTATGAGAATATTGATGCAAGGATGTTAACAATGAAGAGTAATGTTGAAGATAAAAATAGTTAATTGAGTAGATATAGAAATAAATAAAATCAATGTCATTAATAAATTGATGATGATAAGANGGTTGAAGATAAAAATAGTTAATTGAGTAGATATAGAAATAAATAAAATCAATGTCATTAATAAATTAATGATGATAAGATAAAGAAAGTAATATTAATGTTGATTTATAATTTATCTTTGTAGGACTAGATTAAGCCAAGGTTAATCATTATTGCACCCTTACACTATCTATTCATAAATGCAAGATTAGGGAGATTAGCTCAAGAATAGTGCCTCTAAAGATAAGGCATATTATACATGATAAAGAAATTAGCCTAATTCTAGTTTGGAGTAAGAAAATAAATAGAATGTTCTTTAACTTCCACTATAAAAATTTCTGTCTTGATTTGGACAATGTTTCCTCACATCACAACTACACATGTCCTAAAGAAAATATGCCCCAAGGTAGCTTAAAATTGTTGGGCATTACTTTTAAATACTAAAGATAATGAAGATTTAATAAACAGTTTCAAGCAAAGCAAGAACATGCTTTGAAAAAGAATAGTCACAAGTCAAATTCATATTAACAAAAAAATAAAAATAAAAACCTTATAATGAAATTCAAAGTGAAACTAAAATAGTTTTTTATTACATCCTCAGACATGTAGGATTTATTAGATAGAGGAAATATACATAACTTTCATAGCAAACACTTCATCAATAAAGTTACCAAGTTTCCTTGGTGCTACATCAAATAAGTCTTTTAAGCTTTTAATTGTAATTTTCCATTTGTGGCAATAAAGCTATAAAATAGGACATTATAAAAATATGTGATACTTATCTTGTACTCCCTGATTGCATAAACTTGCATAAATGGTATGTTCTCTCTTCTCGTGGAGTCTTGATCCAACTATTTCAATTATAAAATAGTGAAAGCCTAATCTTGCTTAGCTAATTTGACATCATAGATGAAGGGATATAGGGGCATAGAAATAATTAGCATTATTGTTGATGGCTCCTCTAATGTTAAGAAGGTAGAATTATTTTTTACCTATTAAATAATAGGTTCCGATGAAACACTTGAAGAGAGAATGGGAAGCGAGATGGGCCTTAGGTAGAGAGAACACTTTTGGTTTCATAACTAGTGCTTGTAGCTGAAGGGATTATTTCGTTTAAGGGGTGTGCTTTGAATTATCACTTTCTTTGTTTTCTTTTCTTTTCTTTTTCTCTTTGTTTTTTTTGTTTTTTTCTCTTTTTTTTTCTTTTTTTTTGTGTTTTTATGCATAAGAACCACACCATGCAAAGAATTCTTATTCTTATTATCTCAACTTTCGATAATTGGGTAACATCGGAATGGTAACAAAATTCAAGAAGAAAACATCCAAGCACCCAAGAGAATGGCCAACACAAATGCATCAAGTTCCCTTGAAGTCACACCCTTTTCAAAACTTGAGTCCTTCCTTAGTTTGAGAAGTACCCAATCACCAATTTGTTAAGATTCTTATTAGAAAGGGACTATACATTTCCAAGCCAAGATAGATCATAGAAACTGGTGGATGAATGGATGAAGTGGACTCATTGCCTACCATATCAAAAGAAAATACCTTAGTATCAACATCGTAACTTTAAGGTAAAAACAAAACATTAGCAATTAATAAAAAATAGTTCATACCATCGAAAAGAACACTTATTGGGTGACAAACCTAGGATGGTTAACACACACACACACACACACACAAAATGGAAAAGTATAACGATGTTGTAAAACAAAAACAAAAAAAGTTAAAGAAATTTGTAAAACAAAAATGTGCAAAACAAAAATATGTAAGACAAAAAAGTGAAACAAAAAATTGTAAAACAAAAAAATGTAAAACAGAAACTTGTAAAACAAAAATGTGTGAAAAAAAAATGTGTAAAACAAAAAATTAAAAGAATTGAGGGCCTCTAATGATTAGCATAGGTGGCTATCTCACCCATGACTGAATCGAAAGGGAGAGATCCGAAATAGAGAGCGAGGTTGTCCATTGGCGGAGGTGTAATTCATACTAGCATTTTTTGGCTCACGGAAGGGTTTTTTTCGTTGTACATTAACCAATAACGTTTTATTTGGGCTGTTAGGCTTGTATATCATCATGGCTCCAAATGGGAAGGTTGTATGAATAATATAAGATCCTTTCGATAAGGTTTGAAACTTTGTACATTGTGGTACATGTGTGGGATTCTAGTAAAGGACCTTGTCTCCTGGTTGGTACCTAAACCCTCAGATCCTAAAGTTATGACGTTGTTTACTATGTGCCTTGTGCAACTCATTTAACGATAGTGCAACCAATCTATTCTCGGCTAACACATTTAGAGTTACTAACCATTGTTTTTGTGCTAGGTCAAGGTCCAGGTGAAGTTTGCAAACCATGGATAGTGTACGGAGTTCATTCTATATGGGGAGCTTTGGTAGTTTTTCATACACTAACTTATAGGGAGAATAGCTTGTAGGGAGCTTCCAAGTGGAGCGGTACGCCCAAAGAGCATCGTTCAGTTTTATGCTCCAGTCTCGCCTAAATTTGCTAACCGTTCATGTTAATATTCTTGTAATCTCCCTATTAGTAACCTTGGCTTGATGATTAGCTTGGGGGTGGTAAGGTGGTTAATTTACGCTCAACCCCTAAGCGTTACATCAGTTTGCAGAAGGTTGCACCCATAAAATGTGTTCCATTATCAGAGATGAGTGCATGTGACACACCAAACCTGTTAATGATTTTTTGTTGTACAAATCATGCTATTGTAGATGATGTGCAATCTGTTACTGCAGTTGCTTCAGCCCATTTGATTAAGTAATCAATGACAATGATGATATATGTCTTTCCGTTGGACATCGATGTAATCAGCCCCATAAAATCAATCTTCAAAATATCGAAGGGTTCTAAAGGTTGAATCCATTGTTGTGGATCCTCCATTTTAGCAGTCATTCCACCATCTCATTGACACCGTTCACAGGATTGGGAAAAATGATGGGTGTCTCGGAATAGAGTTGACCAATAATATCCTGCAAGAAGGACCTTGGTAGCTGTTCGTCTCCTAGCATAATGACCCCCATAGGGGCCCTCATGAGCATCTTGGAGAACTTTTAATTGATCTTTATCGGGTACACACCATCGAACCAAGCCATAAGGACAAAATTTATAGAGTTTTCCTTTAATCTTCATGAAGTACTTAGTTTTGTGAAGAAATTGTTGTTTCTTCCTAAAGTCCAACCCTTGTGGTATTTTTTGGGAAATGAGATAAGTAAGAATGCCACTATACCAATTTATCTCCATGGGTTGATCATTTACTACACTGGCAAAGAGGTTTTCATCAGTAAAATAATTAGATACAACATATTCATCCTCTTTGCTATCCCAACGCAACCAAGATAAGTGATCAGTGACTACATTCTCTGTGCCTTTGCGATCCACAATTGTTAAATTGAACTCCTGAAGAATTACCAACCAACGTATGATACATGGGCTAATAGTTGGTTTGTTCATAAAGAACCTAATTGCACTATGATCCATATGGATATATACTTTGTAGCCCAATACATAGTGCCTAAATTTGTCTAGTGCAAACACTACAACCATTAATTCTTTTTCCATGGTCGTGTAGTTGAGTTGTGCACCATTGATACTCTTACTGGAACAATGAATATAATAAGGTCATTTATGTTCATCCAATTGTGTCAATACGATTTCTAAGGCATAATTAGATGCGTTGGTCATGATGTGGAACGACCTGGACCAGTTGGGGGCCTGTAGAATGGGAGTTTCTATAAGCCTCTATTTAAGAGTGTGGAATGCTCATTCACATTCCCTAGTCCATTCAAATGGTACATCTTTTTTTGTTAATTCCACCAACGGCTTGGCAATTTTAGAGAAGTTATCGATAAATCTCCTATAGTAGCCAGTGTGTCCAAGGAATGACCGTACATCTTTGACAGTTTCTGGTTGTCGGGTAATTCCTTGGATGACTTTAATTTTTTTTGAATCCACCTCTATTCCTGATTGTGAGACTTTATGTCCCAGTACTATGCCCTCTTGAACCATCAAATGGCTCTTCTTCCAGTTGAGCTTTAGGTTGGTTTCCACACATCGTTTCAATACTTTCTCTAACCGGTCGAGGGCTTGATCAAAACTCATCCATAAAGACTTCTATTCTGTTACCTATTTTCTACTAAAAGATGCTTAAAAGTAATCATTGGAATGTGGTAGGGGCATTGCATAAGCCAAAAGGCATTTGTTTATATGCAAATGTTCCCCAAGGACTGGTGAACGTTGTTTTTGCTTGGTCTTTTAGTGAAGTTCGTATTTGGTTGTACCCACTATATCCATCCAGAAAACTATAGTAGCAATGCCCTGCTATCGTGTCTAAGACTTGGTCAACAAATGGCAATGGGAAGTGATCTTTGAAGGTTGCCATATTCAATAGCCTAAATTCTATACATACCCTCCATTTGCCTCCCTTCTATGGTACGATTACAAGAGGGCTAACCCATTCCGGTTGTTTGTGAGGCTTCATGAAGGGGTCTGTGTAAATCCTATGCTGGCATATCCTAGGGTCTATTCCGGTTAGTTCAGGGTATGACTAGGCAAAGGCTGTTGACCACTTATTTATCACCTTCAGCAAACTATCTTTTTTTTTGGATGCAATCTTTGCATTGATGATTACCGATTTTTCATTTTTAAGGGTCATGTATTCTAAATTAGTGGGCAATGGTTTCAAATCTAGGGGCTATTGTTTAAACTTCTCAGGAATCTCCAACTTCTCCTAGTTAATGCTTTCATGGTTAAGGGCTAGGAGTTGGCTATAGACCTGCTCAAGTGCATCCATGCTTTCAACATAAGTGCTCATTATCCCCTCAGTCAGTTCCATGCATGTCGTTGAATCGTTCTCTTGGTCAACCATCAGCCACTAGGTGTTCTCTTGTTGTGTGACTGTTGCATATAGGTACTTTTGTATGTCGATGTCTTGTGCACACCGATTGCATGCAGGCAATGTTAAACTCCACATTACCCATGATTTCTGCATGCAATGGCACCCTGTGTCACTATATGCGATGCACAGAACATTATTCTTCTTAATATTTCCAAAGGTATTTTTCTTGGATATCTCTATAGAAAGATTGTAAATTCCTAGGCATGCATCTACTATGCTTAGCCATGCCCTTCCCATTATGATCAAAATGTCCCCTTTATCATTGTTTATTTGGATCACCAGGAAGTCAGCTGGATATGACCAACCACCTATGGTGGTGACAATGTCGTTGACCTGTCCCAAAGGAATAGTGATGGCCTAGTTAGCTAGCTCTAATTAAATATTTCTCTTCTTGAGTGGAGGCAGGTTCCAGGTCTTATACAATTCTTGCAAAATTAAGTTGAGTGGAGCCTGAGTTAAGAAGAGCCTTATGAGGTTCATTCCCAACGACTTGGAGATAAATCAGGGGGCTTTCCAGATCAAAGAATTTCTTGGGAAAATGGCCTATCTTAATCTAGTTGGTAATGGTATGTGTTAACATAATCGTGTGCATTGGCCTCAATTTCTCGGTTGAAGGGTTTCTCGAAACCTTATTTGGTATGGAGATTTTTGGGTGTTCAACCACTTGTGAAGGTGAGGGCTTGGTTGGATTGTTGGTCCTAAAGAAAGTTTTTTTTGGCATGTGATTGTTAGGGCCAACTGAGAATTGAGGATTGGGAGCCCTTGTGGTGTTGGATTGTTGTGATTGAGTGGGAATTACTCTGGGCCTTGTTGGAGCAGTTGGTGGTGGAGCTACTATTGTAAGAGATGCGGATGGATTTGGAGGATAGTGTGGGTATGGAGCATTTCCCGGAGGAGAAGGAGTCCTAAAATACTCCTGAACTTGGTAGTAACATGGAGGGTTTATGTGAGCCATAGAATCACCTGGAGAAACTAGCTGTTGCACATAATATCCATATGGGTATGGTTGTTGGTAAGGGTACTATTGTGTTGGCGGTGGCATCCCCCATGACTATGGGTATTGCCATTGCTGATGTTGTCTGATGGGTTGTGGTGGAGTTTCACTTGGATAGTATGTTAATGGTTGGTGGAACTACCTTGAGTTACCTTGAGGATAAGGTAACCTTCGGGGTGTTTGTCATTGGTTGAGTCTTGGATTAAGCGCATATACCCCAGACTCCTATAGATGTGAGATAATTGAACAACATCCCTTAGGATGGTCATATTGGTAGATCTCGCATCCACCATCATTGTCTGTGTTAGATTCCACAGCCTCATCGGAGATAGGAATTTTCCCCTTACCCTTGTTATGTGCAAGGCTTACATTTTCTTGCTTTGTCTTACCTTTGTCACTACTTCATTCCTTCTTAGACTCTTCTACGATTTTCAAAACACTTTTAAGTCTGGAGTCTAATGAATCCCACAATTGATCTACCTTAGTTGATACTTTGGTTGTTAGTTTTTGGATCGGCAAGGTTTTTTGGGTCACCAACTCTTCGAGTGATGACTCATCCTCATCACAGAATCTTACTCCCTTCTTCCAAAGGGAGGGATCGCGGTTGTATTCTTCCACAGTTTCCCTTTTGCATAGCTCACCTTCTTTTTTTGCTACTTGTTCCAACAAGCGATGTACTTCATGGGATCTAAGTTGTGATAGTCTCCCTTGGGCATAAGTCCCAAGGGTTCTTCTAGTTTCATGTCTTAGCCCATCCATAATGTGACAAAGTTGATCCCACTGAGTGTACCCATGGCCTAGGCAATGATGTAACAATGTGTAGTAGCGGGCCATGGTAGCATCCAAGGGTTCATAAGTACCTTGTTTTTAGCCTTGGATCTACTTATGTAGATTAGACACTCGGGAGTATGTTTGATACTTATCATTGAAGAGTTCTAGCATTGTATTCCACCTCCTGATGGTTTTTGTTTCTAAGGATCAGTACCAACTCTTTACTTCTTTAGTGAGTTTCATGGGGAACAACTTAAGTTTTTGCCACTCATTTTCTATATTCTATAAGGCACAGGCATCGTGGAATGCCTATAAATGATGCTACGGATCAGCGTTGTATCCCCCTTCAAAACAGGGGATATTGTTCATGTTTAAACGATTGCTTTGACTGTCCTTTTGGTGCCTTGTTGGAATCCTAACTACCTCCATTATGTCAAGCTTACTTTAGGTTACGAGTAGGGGCTCGTCATGATCATCTCTTTCATGATGTCTGTGATGTCTTTGTTGTTCCCTACTCTCCTTACGTTCTTGCCCTTGTCCTTTCTCTCGACTTTCCCATCGAGGTCTCTCATTTTGTCTACCCCTATCCTCACCATTATGTTCATGGTGGCTATGCCCAGATGTGGAAGGATAGGGTGAGTTATGAGATGAAGGGGAAGAGGAAGGGGAACCATCATCATGGCAATGTTTCTTGCCTTTTCTTTGGCTTCTTCGGCCTCGATCATGATGACGATCTAAGTGCTTGTCCTTAGTATAAGTTGTTGTTCCCTCTGTGAACAATTGGTGTTCATGGGGATCAAAACCAATGTTATGTATCGTTGATCATAGGTTTTGATACCCTACCTCCTCACCATCATTAGGAGGGGGAACATCATTTATTAAAGAACCTGTTATAAGGGGTTCCTCATCTCCTATTTCACTAAGGATGTTGCCCTTCAAAAGTGTATGTTGACTCTCCTACCTTAAGTCTCGAATACGTTGTGCTTTTGTGGGATGATAATCCATCATATCAAAGTCTTCTACAATGTATTCAGCAAATAATTCTATCATGCTAATCTATGCCAAAGCACGGAAGAGCATGTTAGGGATTGATCGATCTAGGGGTAACATGATGTTACCTTGCAGATCTCTTCATCACAGATGTTTGTCTTGATGGAGGATAAAGATAAAATCTGGAATATACTCATCGAGATGAGTATAGACTATCTTGTATTGTTTAGGACTTGGCTAATTTTGGTTATGTGTTTTATGTTGCCGATTGTCTCTAGTATTAGTCCTAGGTGGTGAATTACTTTTTTGAGAAGAAGACATTTTGATCGGTGTGCTATTTCACCATTATAAAATTTTTCTGTTAATTAACCCGAAGGTTCATTTAGGCTTCCAACGATCTGAGTGATATCCTTTATGTTCTATTCGGCACACAAACACTTAGTCCCCAGCAACGGTGCCAATGATGAGTGGTGAGATACCCCTACACTCAACCATACGAATACGAGTGTAGCACACATGATTCGGTCGAGCTTCGCAAAATAAATGCCTACATGCCCCATGAAACACTTAGGGTTAATTATTCATTGTCTTCCCAGACTTGTAGTTGTCACAGTGTATGGTTAAGCAAGTCTGAGGTATATGATTTTTATAGTATTTTATGTTTTATGTCTCCTATGCCAATGAGGGAAAGGGTTGAGAAACTAATTACTAACTCTAACTAATGAACTAAGTCTACATTACCTAGCGTCAGCATCCGTTTTCACTTACTGTACACACCCTGAATCGATGCAACTGTGGCTACCAAATGCTAATCATTGTTGGGATCACCATGCATAACGCACATGCTCGAAGTGGTCGTACTAAGGTACTTATCAAGGAGGAAAGGGTTGAGAGAATCTAATAGCAAAGCATCCATTCCTTGATCATCCGTACACATCCTTAAATGCTTGTAATCAAGTCGTACTCATTGTGTGTTACTAAGAGAGAGAAAACAATAAATAACATGTAATAAATAATAATAAAGAAATCCTATTCCATGCACTGCAAGGTTTATCCAAGAAGCTCATCTTTATTTTTGTACACAACTTGTGTTTAGGTACAATGTTGCTCAAATAAAGATTCGTTCACTTTAGGACTCCTACTGCTGGCACATGGAAAATATTCTATCTCTGGAGTGATCAATTTGCCAGAGTTTCCCTACTTCTAGCCTAGGATGAGGAAACAAGAGAGAGCCACCCATTATTTATAGATATGATAGCGTACCATGATATCGCGTACGCGATATCACAGGGGAAGACACTATATCACATACATGATATCCTGATATCGTGGCCATCGCGATATCACATCCCATCACTTTCTATCTTGGATAGTTAGGTCAAGCTGTTTCTACCACCGCCACTACCATCGTTTTGGATTTATCCTTTTCTTTTCTCATATGTTGGCTCCTAAAGGTCGAGTAGGCTGGATCGTTACTTTTTTGTGCCACCTCTTCTATGTTTTTAATTTGCCCAAATGCTTAACTTAAGGTACGAGCATTCAAATAATAAAGTTTCGATTTGATAAAGTCATTCACAGCCACTTTAAGTATGGTAAGAAGATATGTTTTAGGGATGGGCTCGTGAAGTTCATTGAGGGCCACACTCCACCTTTGGGTAAACTTTTGCATTGGCTCTAATGGTGCTTGTTTAATCTGAATCAAGCTATCCAGTGTGGCTTTAGGCTGTAAATTATATTTAAAATGGATGACAAACTGGTGTAACAAATCCTCTAGAGAAGATATGGAGCTACGGGGTAAGGCTCGGTACCAGTCTAATGCTTTTCCCATTAAGGAAATAGAAAACACACGTAGAATTACATGAGGCCATGCCTAAAGCAATAGGCATTCTGTTCGAAATGTTACTAAGTGGGCATTTGGATCTCCCTCCCCATTGTACTTGGTTAACTAGGGTAATGAGACTACCTTTAGCAACGTTAATGGTGGAACTAAGGAACTGATTAGATCATCCTGATAGAAATCCAGTACCTTAATTTCCTCAGTGTTCATAGTTTTAAGGCACCTTATCTCCTCTATTAGCGAATGCATCATTTTCTTTGTGTCTACTCGCTCTTGGGTGGTAGGCAGACCAGTGGATTGAGTGGGTTGTGATTGATAGTAATTCGATTGTTGTATTGTTTGTGGAAAGGAGGGCTATTGAATTATCGGTTACTATGGTGGAGCAACATTCAGAGATGAGACTGCAGGGTATGGTACTCTATATTTAGTAGATTGGTGTTACTGAACATGTTGGGCTAAAGGAATCAATGGTGCCCCCTAGATTTGCACTTGCGGTATGTAATGGAGGGACGTGGAAGCTAGTATAACCGATGGCATCCCAATCACTTGAGGTTGAAAGGTCAATCTTGCATTAGTTTGGGAAGGGGGTTTTTGTTATTGTATTTGTAGAGGTATGATGGAAATGGACATATTAGATTGAATGTTGAGCCTGGAGAAGATGGGAATGGAGGTGGGTACTTCCTGTAGAGAAGCCGGTGGTCGAGCATTTGTGGATAAAGGTGGAAGTATGGTCTCTTCCAGGAAGGGTTGGAACAATGGGTTTGCATGGGCATGAGGACTAATGGTATGGTACAAATCCCCATGCTAAGATTGGGCTGCAAAGTCATCTTTCTCATCTCCACTCCGAGGCTCTATTGGGGGTTGCTGTAAGGCTTGACTTCTTGCCATGAGAAGTTGGGATATGAGTCAATGGTGGTGTTTGGAAAGAGGGATTATAGTGAATGTTGAGGGAATAAACTCATGACCTCCTTTGTAAACAAGTTCATAGTTTCTCTTTCCCTCACTTTCCACATGGTCAACAGGCAAGTTGGCTTGAATCTTTACACAAATAAAGTTATATTGTTACAATGTTAGTGTCGCATAAGTAGGGTCTTTGCCCTATAGTCTCAGTGACTAGTGCATAGGGCCTTGGGGGTTTATCTATTCAATAATAGTTATGGGTCCCATAGCAGTCATAGGGTTCGAGGTTTTAGCCCCAAAGTCAGAGATCAATAGTGTCACTAGGTTGATCTGAGAGGATTCCATAGTGCACGTGAATAAATTGGGTTGAACGATTTGAGCGTGAGTAGCTAACAGCATAACTGACAACGTGAGTAACTCACAGCATGAGTAGCTGCAGTGTGAGCAACTAACAGGGTGAGTAGCTATAGTGGGAGTAACTAACAACATGGGTAACTGACAGCGTGGGTAGCTGCAGCATGAGTAACTGATAGCGTGAGTAGCTGCAGCATGAGTAACTGACAACGTGGGTAACTGATAATGTGAGTAGCTATAACATGAGCAACTGACAATGTGAGTAGCTGTAGCATGAGTAATTGATAGCATGGTATTTGGGGACAAGGTGGGTAAGTCAAGTTGAGCATGCACAAGCTAGCTTGACAAGTTGGGCTTTAGTTTCAGGACTTTGTCTATGCAGCGTTTGCATAGGTAGTGTGATCAATGTTTTGATAGATGGTAAACAAGTTTAGGCCCTCCTTATAGCATGAATTTACTATACTAACCTAAATAATCAATGTAAGGCTAGAAGGGAAAAACAAACACTGAATGATTGTCGGATAGACACAACTAACCCTGCCTTCATGTGAGGGCAAGCTAGAAAAGGAAACGAAGGCAGAGTGCCTTGGATGGTCTATACACAAATCAACCAAGGACTTCCCCAAGTGTAAACTATGACTTGCATTGGGGTTATCGTAACTGATGTTCGAAATGTAAATAGTATGCACGAAATGTGAAACAGATCGTATATATGATAGTATTGCAAACAAAACGTAAACTGAATGTAAAATAGGTAAAAAATATAATGGCTAGCAAAATGAACTGTATTTTATTGCTTAAAAAGGGTGTGCATAGGTAAAAGTGTAGCTGCACATGTGGATGGCAGGTCATGCATCAAGCCTTGGGGTGATGTGTTTCAGAAGTGCTTGGATGCTAGGAGTCAAGTGTGCTTGAGCACCCAAGGATTGCTGGTTTGCATTTCCTAAGACATCAACCTTCAAAATTTCCAACCCTGTTTATGTGAATTGAAAACGTATTTATAGGGTTCGGTTGCGCTCGGGTGCAGAACTCATGGCTGGAATCAACGGCTAAGAAATGAGAGGAAAATAGATCATGTGACACGTGTCTGATGGACAGCTGTGTATGAGTTGGACATGCGTAGGCAAGCTACGTTCTTGACCAGGTGCGTTGTATCTTACAGCGTGTGTTGGCTTACTCAAGCTAGCTTACACTTATGGATGCACATACAATTTGGAGCATCACAAATGATGAAAATTTACAATGAAAATGATGTACAACAAGAGAGCTTGACTCCAGTTCGCTTGAAACTTCTCGATCTCTAAATTGACTGATGTAGGACGTTGATCTGAGTGGTTTTGTCGCTGTTCAAGGCATCTTTGTTTCACCAAAGCTTCCAGCATGAGTTGATTTTGTCTTGGAATGTCCTCAGCTTGTTTTTGACATGCTTTTGGCTGAGCGTGATCATTACTCATGCTGGCAACATGACCTCAACATGACATCAGCGTGAGTAAGCCAAAAATGACATATTTACACCAAATTTTGATTTTTGAAGCCTGTTTCTTGACTACATAAATTACTTGATTGTGGTTGATCCTAAAAGTGATCTACAAGTCAAAAATTGAGCTGGATATGCCTTTTGGATAGCTCACGCTGGACTCATGCTGCCAGCGTGAGTGTAGCATGACCATAGCATGAGCTGCAAAAACTTGCAATTTTGGACTTGAAATTTGGAATTCTAGAGGCTGAAACTTGAGGTTGTCAACAATGAATCTTGAGGATGACTTGTAGCTTGGAAATTTGATCATTTCGACTTAGTTTTGAGGTTGTCAGAGTTGGTCACACTGTACTCACGTTGCTAGTGTGACCTCAGCGTGACCATGACGTGAGTGAGAAAATTTGCATCATTCGACCTAAAATTTGAGTTCCTAAATGTTGGAGCTTGAACTAGACACAATAGTGACCATTGAGAATGCCTTGCATCCTCAGATTGAACCACCCTTGTCTTGATTTTGAAGTCATTGAATTTGCTCATGCTGAGGGCAAGCTAGCTTAACAGTGTAAGCAAGCTGGGCGTGAGTTCTATGCCTTAGTCAAATTTTTACCTCTGAATGCTTGAAAGAGCTTGAGTCATTTCAAAGTGTTAGACAAAAATTAGTGGTGTTTCAAGTCACACCATTAGGATTTCAAAACTACAATGATATTTCTAAGGTATTTTATAACTATTTGCTTGAGCCTTTTGTTCCTGGAAAAGCTTAGTTAGCTAAAGAGTATATGCACATGTTTGAGTTAGCTTTAGCTCATGCAAATGTTTAACACTAAGATCAAGCTTGTAGATTATTTGTAGCAAATCTAAAGGATATGGCTTAGATTTGGTATTCAAACTTGCCAAGCAATAGTATCACAAGTTGGAATATGAAAAGCCATTTCTTAGCTCAATTTGGTGATTAATTAGATCAACAACAACTATATGATGGGCTAATACAAGCTAAGCAAGGAGTTAAAGAATTAATTAGATATTTTAACATCAAATTTCAACAAATTTGTGGGCTCTTTCAAAGATAATATATACCATCAGATGAAATGCTTAGAGAAACTTATCTTAAGGCTATCAACCCCAACATTTCAATTTGGTTATAGAGGACTCTAAACTTAACTATATTGAATGACTACTTTGGTGAAGCTATGTAGTTAGAAAAATACTTGAACTTGAATCATGAAGAGATTTTTATAACTCAAAAGAGAGAAGAAAAAGTTATGATTACTATGCAAGATTTTTCTCAATTTAAAGATTTACTAGGTCCATCTCATGTTAAGATAGAGTAAGAACATGAAAGAAGAGAATCTGAAAAGGGACAATTAATGCGAGATATGTCCAATAAAATAGTGAAAGTAGAAAAAGCTTTGGAAAAAGTTAATATCAAGGAGGAAGAGAAAAATAGAAAACATAAATATCAAGAAACTAAGTTAATAGATGATGAGGAAGATAGTGATCTTTTTGTGTCCAACTTCCTTGATATTGAATCTAATAATGAGGTATCTAGTGTTCATTATGTAAGAAAATATTCTAATTTTAGGTCTAGTCATACTTATTCTCTATCAAGTTATGAAGAAGATATACCCTTAGGTGAGGAGTGTAATAACAATGAGGAAAATGGATATAATTTGAGATGAAAAGAAAGACTAACTACTTCTAGGCCTCCAAACATCATTACTAATCTATCTACTAAGAGAAAGGCTTTTGAGCCAAGTAGAAGAGAGTAAAATAAGAATAAAGAGGATCAAGTAGAACAAAGTACTCTAAATCAGTCTTTTAATAAATGGATAAAGAAACCAAGCCTTATAAGAGATGGAGAATATGATTTTATTGAAGATTGTAAACATGTTATGGCCAATATTAGCATGTATAAATCACCACAAGTAGGAGATCAATAAAGAAAGGCTTTAGAATTTATTAAAGACAAAAGGAGGGTTAGAGAATCAGTGTTAAGTTATGTGTCTAATAACGATGAAAAATCAAAGGCTAGTTATGATTGTATTCATGATAAAGAAGGTTTTCCTTTTCTTTTGATAATGAAGTTAAAGGATAAATATCTGCATAATTGTTTGGTTGATTTTAGAGCCATATCTACTATAATGCCATTGTCTATATGCAAGAAAATTGGTTTGATTCCTAAAAAATCAAATAAAAATGTTGTTCAAGTGGACAAGAGAAAAGTGAAGATTGTGGGTCAATTACCAAATGTTTTATTAGAAATTGCTTCTAAATCCAATGTTAAGAGTATAGTAACTATTTAAGTGGCAAATATACCAGACTCATATAGTCTCTTATTGAGTAGAAGTTTCAGTAAGAATTTTTTAGGTTACATATCAATAGATTATTCAGACATGTGGTTACCTTGGAAAGGAGAACCAAACCAAATATATTTGTATAATGAACCTTTGATGATTGATAATATTACTTCAAATGGAAAAGGTAAAATTATTGAAAAAAAGGCTTTCAAAACCAAAATTTGTACACTACAAGAAACTTATAATTCCAAAAAAGAAGAATCCAAAGATGAGAACAAATGGAAATCATACTTTGATGGCTCATGTAATTCTAAAGGTGTAAGAGTTG
>MNCI01002905.1:689-23570 GCA_015680685.1 Gnetum montanum
GGCGTTGCACATGGCTACTATTTTGGAAGGTAGGTTGCAGGAGGAGTGAACGACATACCGCCTAAAAATTTGAAATAAGTCCTTTGGAAGAAGAACCCTGTTTGGTAAGGAAGTAACCTACACAAATTCTTGGAAGTTACAGGGATGAGCTAAAAACACGCCTACCATTGGATCTAACTTCTTTGCAACCTTTTTTTCTGCCCTTTGTTCTCTGCCCATGGATTTTTGCAGTGTACTCACAGCCAGACCTTTATGTGGGATCATTTTTGCAAATGTGCACAGGTTCAAATTTGAGGGTTTCGGCATCAGAAACCCTGAAGATCAGTGCATCGGTGGGGGACTTGCTCCAGACTCAGCAGTACCAGATCGTAGCCATGACCATGCAGAGAAGAATTTTTTTTACATGTGGCAGACATTAGCAGGGTCCTCTGATTGTCGCAGTCGTGTGTTGTATTGGTGCCACTGTTCATTCGCCCGCCGCTCATTTCTCTCTTGCCGTTGTTCCTCCACCCGCCCTGCTGTAGGCGCTGGCATCGACTCTACTTCTCTCAGCATGTCGGCTTGTGCTCAGAACAACACTCAGATAGGCGTGCAGACCAACAGCAACGGCCTGTTCGTCTCTAGCAATAGCGCTCATGACGGCAACTGCAATGGCACTGATGGCAACAGCAACGGCGCTCGAGGCAAACGGATGGTCTTCAGCGCAGGTTCTCTCCAGCAGCAACAAGGGTTTCAGGGCACAAATCCAGGTTTTCTGGGTTCCGCTTGTGTTGCCAACAACTGCGTGAGTGAGGGTTTTGGCATTTTTTGTAACCATTCTCAACAGCTGTGCCAAAATCGTGTTGAAATATTTTCCAATATGGTATTCCAATGTTTCCACTGAAATCTATTTGACCACCGACAGTGGATTTTTGCTAATATTTGGAATATCCACAAGCCAGTTTTTGTCCCAAAATTACACCCATACTACACGACAAAGTCTTAACAACCGGGCAATTGAACTTTGATATGCCATCAACCTTTGAATATATAAGGTTAGAAGCATGACTTGACTTTTATAAGTTATTTTCAAATGAAGCAAGAGGCTTACCAAAATTAAACCCATGAGTTTAGTTTTCAAATCAAGAGTCTTATTGTTCCATGGAATGGGCAAATGTGCCAACACATGTCAAACTCAAGATCACAACAAAAATAATTTTAAATAGTAAAACTAATCTCAAAACTTGTAGTTCAACATTAAAAAACTTTCAGCCAAGAGTATAATTTTGAAATGGAGGATGAGGAGGAGGATATGGTATTTTCTACAATGCACTTAGGAGATGGTAATTTCTATAGTGATATTTCTTTGTTATTGTCAATTAATCTCAATGTAGCATCTACTTTAGAGGTAACACTAATTTCAGCTATTTGTTTGAGGTCATATGCTCTTAACCAACTTAGATACAAATTATCTTTAATTTACCTCAATACTACTATCATTCTTTCCATTAGCACTTCATTCTTTCTCTTTTTTTTTTCTCTTTTGTTCCTTGTATTTCCATCTAATGTATTATTTATGGCTTGTTTGTTTGTATTTTGGAGCATGTTTTTATATTTTTGTCTTCATTATTAGTGTTTTGTAGTTTGTGTTGCTTTTATTTTTTACTATTTTAATTTTAATTTTTGGCTTGATTGAATTGTGATTCATTCTTTTTTATTACATCCTCACTTATTGATATAGTATTCTAGTTTTAACATAAGTTCACTTGAATTAGGAATTGTTAGTTTGTTAAGATAGAGTGAAAATAAGATGCTTCTAGGAAAATATTTTGAATTCAAACTTATTAGTTTTTTAGGATAAAGTAGAAGAGAGGGTAGGGGGATTATACAATTATAGTGTTTGTTATTTAATCTAGATTGTAGAGGATAGATAGTATGTTAATATAGGGGAAAATTCATGTCTTTTTAGAATACAAGGATAGGTGATGAGCTGCAATATCACGTCGGCTCTTGCGATATCGCATACGCGATATCGCAGCCCGCTGCAATGCCTATAAATAAGAGGTAGATTTCCATGTTTTAGGCATCTAGAGTTATTCCCTTAGCCAAACTATAGTATTTTTACCATTCTAGAGTTAGAATAATTTCCATGTGCCCACAGTAGGAGTCTCAAAGTGAACGGATCTTTATTCGAGCAAATTGTACTTGAGCACACGTTTGTGTACGACAATAAAGATGAACTTTCTGATAAACCTTGCAGCATGTGGACTAAGCTAAATAGGATTTAATTATTATTAAATGTTTAAATTCTTTCCTAGATAATTAATCTCTCTCAACCCTTGACTCTCCTAGTTAAGTGCATTTAGTACAACCACTTCGAGCATGTGTGTAACGCTTGGTAACCAAGGAACGAGTAGCATTTGGTAATCCTAGCAGTATTGCACTAGTTCAGGGTGTGTGCAACAAGTGGGAATGAATACTGATGCTAGGATAATTAGAAATTAGTTAGTGAATAGTTAATGGAAGCTAGTCATTTAGTTCTCTTCACCCTTCCCTATAAGCATAGGCGTTAAAAAGATAAAAGTTATAAAAATCACATACCTCAAACTTACTTAACCATACAACCATGACAATACAAGTAATTTTGGGAGGATAACGATTGATTAACCTTAACTGTTCCATTAGGGCACGTAAGCACTTTGTCCTTGGAGTTCGATCGGATCATGCGTGAGATGCTCGTATTTGTATGGTTGAGTGTAGGGGTACCTCGCCACTCATCATCGGTGTCGTTTCTGGGGACTTAGTTTTTTGTGCACTACGTAGAACATAGGAGATCATTCATATTGTTGGGATGCTAGAACAAACCCTTAGGGCTGATCAAAGGAAAAAATAAGATAACAGTAAACACCGAACAAGACTAAAATGTCTTCTTCTTTGCCCAAAAGCACTTCACCGCCTAGGAACAACACTAGAGACAGTCGGCGGCACAACACACATAACCAAAATCTGCCAGTTCCTCAACAATTCCTTGTGGTATATATTCATAAAAATGTGTATATACCCAAATTTACATTTATTCTCCATCAAGATGAACAACTGTGTTGGAGAGACTTGGAGGGTAACATAGTGTTGCCTCTAGACCGAGCAGTCCCCAACATGCTCCTTCGTGCTCTTACACAAATAGGCATGTCACAATTGTACGCAAAGTATGTTGCATGTGATTATGACATAAGGGACTACCATCCCATAGAAGCACAACGTCAATGGAACTTGCAACAGGAGAGTTACCACACATATTTGAAGGGAAAAGGACCCCATAACGCTCCACCCATCTTAAGAGAAATTGAGGGTGGTGAACCTATTTCAATAGGTTCTCCACAAAACGATGTTCCCCCTCCTAAAGATGGTGAGGAGGTGGTGTATTAGAACCTTCACTCCACAATTCACAACCCTAGTTCTGATCCCCACAAACACCAAGTGTTCAACGAGGGAACACAAACACATGATAAGGGTGGGCAGTTTGATCGTCATCATGATCGGGGATGAGACCATCGAAGAGAAGGTAGGAAACATCGTCATGGCGATGGTTCCCCTTCTTCTTCACCTTCATCATCACATTCACCCTCTCCTTCAGTATCAGGATGTAGTCATAAGGAACCTAACCGTGAGGATAAGGGTAAGCAAAGTGAGAAACCTCGACGAGAGAGTCGAGAACGAGGACAAGGGCATTCTAGAAAATCACGGAATGGAAGAAGGAAAAGTAGGGAACCACATAGACATCATAGATGCTATGAAAGAAATGACCACGAAGAACCCCTACTTGCAACCTGAAGCATGTTAGACATCACGGAGGCTATTAGAATTCCTACAAGGCACCAGAAAGATAGCAAGATCAAGAGATTAGACATGAATAACATCCCACGATTTGAAGGGGGATACAACGCTGATCCTCAAAACCATTTACAAGAATTTCACGATGCATGTGCCTTGCAAAACATTGAGAATGAATGGAAAAAGCTAAAGTTGTTCCCAAGGACACTAGTAAAAGAAGTGGAAAGCTGGTACTAGTCCTTAGAACCAGAATCCATATGAAGGTGGAGTACGATGCTAGAACTGTTTAATGATAAGTATCAAATGTACTCCTAGGTGTCCAACCTATGAAATCAAATCAAAGGATGGAAGTAGGGAACTCAGGAACCCTTGGATGTTGTCATGGGCTGATATTATGCACCGTTACATCATTGCCTGGGCCATGGTTACTCTCAGTAGGATCAACTACGTCATCTCATAGATGGACTTAGGCATGAAACCAGGAGAACCCTTGGAACGTATGCCCAAGGGAGATTATTAGATCTTAGGTCTTATTAGGTCCATAGATTTTTGGAGCAGGTAGATAAGGAAGAAGGAAAGCTACATAAGAGAGAAACTGCAGAAGATTACAACCGCGATCCTTCCCTTCGAAAAAGGGGAGTGAGATTTTGTGAGGAGGAGGAAGAGTCATCACTCGAAGAGATGGTGAATAGGAAAACCTTGCCACTCCAAAAATTAACAATAGAAGTGTCAATGAAGGTAGACCAAATGTGGGACTCCTTAGATAGTAAATTTAAAACTGTTCTCAAAATCATAGAGGAGTCTAAGGAGCAAGTTAGTGACTATGATAAAAAGAAAAAGAGGGATTTGGACCATGCACGTAACAAACGTAAAGGTAAAATGGCCATCACCAAAGAGGTTGTGGATTTTGATAAGGACAATGATGGTGGATGTGAGATATGCCAATATGACCATCCTAAGGGATGTTTCCCAATAATCTCACATCTGCAAGAGTCTGGGATTTATGCACTTAACCCACAACTTAACAAATGGCAAGCACCCCGACGATTACCTTATCCCCAAGGTAACCCGAGGTAGTTCCACCAACCATTAACATATTATCCAAGTAGAACTCTGTCACAACCTATTGAGCAACACCAACAGTGGAAATACCCACAGGCATGGGGGATGCCACTTCCAAGGCAACAATACCCTTACCAGTAATTGAATACATATGGCTACTACGTGCAGTAGCCAATCTCTCGACATGACTCTATTGGTCACGTGACATCACAACATCACTACCAAGCTTAGGAGTATTATAGGACTCCTTCTCCTAGGGGAGACACACCACATACATACCATCCTCTAACTCTCACATTGATAGCTCCATTACCACTAGCTCTAGCAATGCAAGGGGAACTCCCCATTCAACCGCAGCAACGTAATGCTATGAGAGTTATAAACCTTCAACCCACTGCTAGTTCTAACAACCACAAAAAGAGAAGACCTTTCTTTAGAACCAATAGTCCAAACAAGCTCTCACAACCACAAGTGGTTGAGCCTTCGAATGATTCTCCATCAAATAAGGCTTTAGAGCTACCTTCGAACCAAAAATAGAGCTCAACGCACATAGTTATGTTAACACATACCGTTACTAACAGGATTAAGGTGGGCCACCTTCCCAAGAAATTCTCTGATCCTGGGAGTCCTCTAATCTATCTCCAAGTTGCTAGGAATGAACCATGTAAAGCTCTTCTGGACTCAAGTTTTAGAGTCAACTTAATATCACAAGAAATATATAAAGCCTAGAACCTACCTCCATTAAGGAAGAGTAACATTTGACTATAGCTAGTCAACCAATCCATCACTATCCCCTTGGGACTTGTGGAGGACATTGTTACCATTGTATGTGGTTGGTCATATCCAGCTGATTTCCTAGTGATACAAGTAAACAATGGTAAAGGGGACTTCCCAATAATAATTGGAAGAGCTTGGCTAAGTACTATAGATGCACATCTAGGAATCTGTGATCTTTCCCTGGAAATATCTAAGAAGAACACTTTTGGAAAGATCGAGAAGAAGAAAGTCCCATGTATCACATATAGTGACACAGGGTGCCATTGCATGCAAAAATTATTGGTTATGAAAAGTTTAGCATTGCCTTCATGTAATCGGTGTGCACAAGACATTAATATACAAAATTTTCTATATGAAGTAGCCACATGAAAATAAGACACCCAATGGCTTATGGCTGATCAAGAGAGCAATTCGCTAACATGCATGGAACTCACTGAGGGAATAACTAGAGCTTACATTGAATGCATAGACACACTGGAGCAACTCCGTTGCCAACTTCCAAACCTTAACCTCAAAAACATCAATTGGGGGAAGTTGGAAATTCTTGAGAGATTTAAACAATAACCCCTAGATTTGAAACCATTGCCCACTGGTCTAGAGTATATGACCTTCGAAAATCATCAACACAAGACTTATTCCCAAATAGAAAGAAAGATTACTGAAAGTGATAAACAAGTGGTCAAAAGCCTTTGCCTAGTCATACCTCGAGTTAACCAGAATAGATCCTAGGATATGCAAGCATAGGATTTACATGGACCCCTCCATGAAACCTCGAAAACAACCGCAGAGGCATTTGAACCCAAAATTGAAACAAATAGTAAAAGAAGAGATAGAACAGCTTCTTAAGGCTGGGTTCATATATCCCATTGCTGATAGTAAATGCGTTAGCCCTCTGGTGATCGTTCCTAAAAAGGGATGCAAATGGAGGATATGTATAGATTTTAGACTACTGAACATGGCAACATTCAAGGATCACTTTCCATTTCCATTCATAGACCAAGTCTTAGACACCATAGCGGGGCATCGCTATTATAGTTTTCTAGATAGTTATAGTGGATACAACCAAATACGGATAGCACCAGAAGATCAAGCCAAGACAACATTCACCAGTCCTTGGGGAACGTTTGCATATAAAGAAATTCCATTTCTCTTGTGTAATGCTCCTACCATGTTTCAATGCCTAGTTTTAAGCATATTCCAATAGTAGATAGGAAACGAAGTAGAAGTTTTTATGGACAACTTCTCCACTTATGGAACAAGCTTTGATCAAGCCTTGGACCGATTAGATCAAGTGCTAAAAAGATGCATAGAAACCAACTTAAGGCTCAATTGGTAGAAAATCCATCTAATGGTCCAAGAAGATGTAGTACTTGGGCATAAGATTTCGCATTCAAAAATAGAGGTAGACCTAGATAAAGTTAGGGTCATCCAAGGAATCACCCGACAACTAGAAACTTTCAAAGACATTCAGTTATTCCTTCTACACATTGGCTACTATAGGAGATTCATTGAGAACTTCTTTAAGATTTCCAAATCGTTGGTAGAACTAACAAAGAAGGATGCACCATTCGAATGGACTAGGGAATGTGAATGAGCATTCCAAAGTCTAAAACAAAAGATTGTGGAAACTCCCATTCTACAAGCCCCTGACTAGTCCAAACCATTCCATATAATGACTAATGCATCTAATTATGCCTTAGGAGCCATACTTACATAGTTAGATGACCAAAAATGTCCTTATTACATCCACTATGCAAGTAGGAGTATCAGCAGTGCACAACTTAACTACACAACTACAGAAAAAGAATTAATGGCTATAGTGTTTGCACTAGACAAGTTTAGGCACTATGTGTTAGGCTACAAAGTGTACATTCATACGGATCATAGTGTAATCAAGTTCCTCATGAATAAGCCAACAGTTAGCCCTTGTATAATACGATGGCTAGTAATCCTACAGGAGTTCAATCTAATGATGATCGATCGAAAATGCACCAAGAACATAGTTGCAGATCATTTATCTCGGTTGCACTAGGAAAGCAAGGAGGATGAATATGCCATATCCGATCATTTTCCTGACAAAGCCCTCTTTGCCTGTGTAGTGAATAACCAACCCATGGAAACAAATTGGTATAGTAGCATTCTCACCTATCTCCTTTCCCAACAAACACCTCAGGAACTGGACTTTAGGAAGAAGCAACAGTTTCTTCATAGAGCCAAGTACTTCATGGAGATCAATGGATAACTTTACAAATTCTATCCTGATGGCTTGGTTCAATGGTATGTGCTAGATGTGGACCAACTAAGAGTTCTCCAAAATGTTCATGAGGGCCCTTATGGGGGTCACTATGCAGGGAGATGAACAACTATTAAAATCCTACTTGCAAGATATTATTGGCCAACATTATTTCAGGATGCCCATCAATTTGTCCAATCCTGTGAACACTATCAATGTGATGGGGGAATGACTGCTAGAATGGAGGGTCCACAACAATGGATTCAACCTTTAGAACCCTTCAACATTTAGGGAATAGACTTTATGGGGCCCATTAAACCAATGTCCAATGGAAAAGCTTACATCATCATTGTCGTTGATTATCTAACGAAATGGGCTGAAGCAACTGCTATTACAGACTGCACATCATCTACAGTTGCACGATTTGTGCAACAACAAGTCGTAAATAGGTTTGGTGTGCCACGTGCACTTATCTTGGATAATGGAATGCACTTCACAAGTGCAACCTTTTGGAAATTGATGCAATGCTTAGGGGTTAAACATAAATTGACTACACCTTATCGCCCCCAAGCTAATGGCCAAGTCAAGGTCACGAATAGGGAGATTACTAGAATATTAACAAGAACAATTAGCAAATATAGATGAGATTGGAGCACTAAACTGAATGATGCCCTCTGGGCATACCGCTCCACTTGGAAACTCCCTATAGGCTATTCTCTCTACGAGTTAGTATACGGAAAACTTCCAAGGCTTCCAATTCAAACAGAGCTTTGTACACTATCCATGGAAAGTGACCTCCACCTTAACCTTGATCTAGCACAAAAACAAAGATTAGCAACTCTAAACATGCTGGATGAAAACCGATTGGTTTCCCTGTCATCAAATGAGTTGCATAAGGCACATAATAAACAATGTCATAACTTGGAAATTTGGAAGGTTAAGTATCAACCAGGAGATAAGGTCCTCTATTGGAACCCCACACATGTGCCACAATGCACAAAATTTCAAACATTGTGGGAAGGGCCTTACATTATTCATACAACCTTTCCCTTAGGGGCCATGACCATATACAAACCTGAAAGCCCTGATAAGAGATTATTGGTCAATGTGCAACAAACCAAATCCTTCCATAAAATTAAAATAGCCAGTGCACATAATACCTCTGAGAGAGGACGACCTCGCTCATTATTTTGGATCTCCTCCTTTCAACTTAGTCATGGGGGAGATGGCCACCTATGCTAATCAGTCAAGGCCCTTAGTTCATTTTTAAGTTTTTTTTTACATATTTTTTTTTACAAATTTCTTTAACTTTTCTTGTTTTTGTTTTGCAACATCATTCATACTTTCTCTATTTATTTATGTGTTTATTCATTTCATTAAGTTTGTCACCTAATAAGTGCTCCTGAAGATGGTATGAACTATATTCCATTGATTACTAATGTTTGGTTTTTACCTTTGAGTTATGATGTTGATACTAAGGTATTGTTCTTTTGATATAATAGGAAATTAGTCCACATCGTCCATGCATCCATAAGTTTCTATGGTCTCTCTTGGCTTGGAACTGTACAGTCCCTTTACTTAAATAATAAGAGCTATCAATGAATTAGTGATTGGGAATTTCTCAAACTAAGAACTCAAGGACTGAAAAGGGTGTGACTTCAAGGGAAATTGATGCATTTGTGTTGTCCATTCTCTTGGGTGCTTGGATGTTTTATTCTTGAGTTTTCCCTACCATTCTGACGATTGCTCCATTATCGAGAAGCTAAGCCAATAAAAATAATAGGTCTTTGCATGGTGTGGTTCTCACGCAAAAAAAAATAGTGAGAATTCAAAGCACACCCCTTAGATGAAATAATCATTTGGGCTACAAACACTGGTTATGGAACTAAAAAAACATGTTCCCTCTAACTAAGGCCCTTTCTTGCTTCCTACTTTTCCCTTTCTCATTTCATCGGAATGGTGGTGACTTTTGGCGAGAACATTCTCGTTGCTCCAAGTGGATGGATTGGCCAAATGTATTAATGCAAAGTCACTAGATGTGGATTGTTTGAGGTTGGATTTGGAATGATATCTACTAAGTACATTAACCATTAATACACAAGGGGCTGTACATCACCTTATTCTTGAGACTCCATTCCATTCTCTTCTTTCCACCCTTCTTTCTCTATATTTTGGTTGATGCATTGTTTTCTTTTTAGTAAACTCTTCTGGTTAGGACTTTAACTCTTATTTCCAAATGGCATTTCTAGAGCCTACAGCCTCTTTGAATGTGGAATTGTCAGGGCATTAAGGGCATGAGTCTACTTTGGGGAGGACCCATTAGCATTCCTATTTGGTGCATCCATTAATTTATTTCCCATAAACATTTCCACAATCACCATTTATTTTGTTCATCTTCATCTTTGACATCCATTTTATTGACGTTGTTGTTGTTTCTTTTTCTCCATCTTTCTTATTCCTTATCTTTTTCCATTCTCTCACTATTTGAGGTTTGCTCTCAGTCATGGGGGTCCTGGTCCAAATTTTTCGATTTTCTCCTAACCCCTACACCTTGGGTAGCCACCAGTATTATATCTCTAGATCCACATTAGCCATATCACAACTCAGCCAATGGACCTTAAATTAAGGCAAGGTATCAACTGCATTGTGATTCATTTACCCTTACTAATATAAGACTATGTTGTGTGTGCAGATGAAAATCATACACTAATAGATTGGATCTGAAGGGAACACTTGGAATGGACTAGTGTTGGATTAGTTATGCAAGGAACAAGATTGATGACGTACTTATGGATGGACAATGAAAAGCACAATCTTGGCGTCAACAGCAATAGAATTCTTCTTTTCTCTCTCTTCTCTCTCAGCTGCCAATTAAGGTTGGATGTCAAATGTGTTTAGTGTTCATTCTTTTTTTCATGAACACTAATTTTGTCATGTATTGTAATGATGATCCGTTCACATGTCACCCCATTTACCATTTGTGTCATTCAAGTCAATAATCCCATACCTTCTCAATATTTTGTAAGGAACACAAGGACTAGTTTTCATTCAGTCATGGGGGTATGATGAGCCATGATATCGTGTCAGCCCCTACGATATCACGTACGCGATATCGCAGCCTACTGCAATGCCTATAAATAAGAGGTGGATTTCCATGTTTTAGGCATCTAGAGTTAGTCCCTTAGTCAAACTATAGTAGTTTTACCATTCTAGAGTTAGAATAATTTCCATGTGCTCATAGTAGGAGTCTCAAAGTGAACGGATCTTTATTCAAGCAAATTGTACCTAAGCACACATTTTTGTACGGCAATAAAGATGAACTTTTTGATTAAACTTGCAGCATGTGGACTAAGCTAAATAGGATTTAATTATTGTTAAATGTTTAAATGCTTTCCTAGATAATTAATCTCTTTCAACCCTTGACTCTCCTAGTTAGGTGCATTCAGTACGATCACTTCAGGCACGTGTGTAACTCTTGATAACCTAGTAACGAGTAGCATTTGGTAATCTCAATAGTGTTGCATTGGTTCAAGGTGTGTGCGGCAAGTGGGAATAGATACTGATGCTAGGATAATTAGAACTTAGTTAGTGAATAGTTAATGAAAGTTAGTCATTTACTTCTCTTCACCCTTCCCTATAAGCATAGGCATTAAAAAGATAAAAGTTATAAAAATCACATATCTCAAACTTACTTAACCATACAACCGTGATAATACAAGTAAGTTTGGGAGGACAACAATTGATTAACCTTAAGTGTTCCATTAGGGCGCATAAGCACTTAGTCCTTGGAGTTCGACCAGATCGCATGTGAGATGCTCGTATTCGTATGGTTGAGTGTAGGGGTACCTCACCACTCATCAATAGGGGAATAGTTGTTATAGAAGGGTTAATGATTAGTGCATATAAGATGAAAGTAATGTAATAGGATCTATAAGTAGTTTAGTAAGTTTGGCTATATGCATTTATCTTTAGATGATTTAATAAATGAAATTGTATTTACCCTTGGTTATAGTTGTTTATTTATTTTGATTGAGATGCTTTGGCTTGTTTCTTTTTAGGTTTTTCTACAATTTTGTATGTTTTTTCCTATTCATTTTTTTTGTTTAATATTTCTTAAATATTTTTTTATGAATTAATTATTGCAAGCTGAAGTTTATCTTTGAAGTAATATACTTTAGTTAGTATTAATGGAATACATGCATTTATTTTAAAATTTTTTAGTGGAGTATAATTATTAGGGAGTGGATGGACATTGTTGGCTATAGTTTATCATCATCATCATCATCTTAGCCTTGTCCCAACAAAATAGGATTGGCTACATGAATTCGTTTTTGTCATTTGCCTCTATGAAGATATAAATCTATGTTTATTTATAGCTTCTTTAAATCATCCTCAATCATTTTCCCATTCTCTTCTTTGATTTTCCTATTAGGTTTTTTTCAGAATAGTGATGTAGAAAACTTTGTTTATAGACTCATTATCTAATCTCCTTTAAACATGTCCAAACCATATAAGTTACCATTCTTATATCTTATCTAAAATAGAAGTTGATGAGTGGTGAGGTATCCTTACACTCAACCATACGAATACGAGCATTTTCACGCGCAATCTAGTTGAACTCTACAGACGGACTAGTTATGGCACCTAGATAGTTAGCCTTAGGTCACAGTTCATTGTTTTCCCACCTAGAATAGTATTATCTTTGTCACGTATGGTTTATTCCAGTGTGAGATGTATGATTTGGTTCCTAATCTAATGCTACTCCTGAAAGAAATGGAAAATAATGTTAACTAAGCTACGAGAGAAAGGGTAAGAGAGAATCTAAATTAGCCTAAGTGTGATGCGCATCTATTCCTTGATTATCCAAACACATATTGGACTTCGTGCATGACTACTACTAGGATTACCAAGTGCAGATCCTAGGTACGCCACTGGGTTACCAAGTAGCCACACTTAAATGGTCGTAATCAAGTCGTACTCATTCCATGTTTAAGAGGAGTTCAAGGGTGAGAGATATTAACTAGGAAAGTAGTAAATAACAATTAAATAAATAAATAATTAAACTAAGTGAATGCTGCAATGATGAAGTAATCCCGATCTTTATTTCTGGTCATGTGCATGTCCAAGTACATCACACTCGAATAAAGGATGTCGTACAATTACAATCACCACACTGCGGGCATACACTGGAAAATAATTCTAGCTCTGAGAAGGGAAAACTACAAGATATTAGCTAAGGGACTAAAAACTAGATGCTAGAACAAGGAAAGCTACCTCTTATTTATAGGAATTGAGGCAGGTCACAATATTGCATACGTGATATTATGGCTGATGTGATATTGTGTACGCGATATCGTGGTTGTGATATCGCGTACATGATATCGCAGCCCATGTGATATCATAGTTACAGTAGTGATATCATAGTTGTGATATCACAATAGTGATATCATAGCCAGAAAATTAATAACTCATCATACCCCCATGACTGAATGAAAAGTCGTCCTCAAGTTACAGAGAGAACAAGCTCTATTGATTACATAATGGATAGGCATGGGATTATTGACTGACTAGAATGGATTCATGCTGCAATGTGGAGTCAAAAAAAAATTGAGACACAACACAAAAAAAAATCCTATAATTACAAAATTAGTGGAACTCATGTAGTTCTTGGTGGCGGTGGCTCCTCCATAGGTGTCTTTCCCTTTTCTTGCGCTCCAAGTCTTGGGATTTGATGGCGTTGAATTATGGCCTAGAGTTTCTCCTCTTGTAAGGCCTTGAGTACCTTAGTGCATGTGTAAGTTTGCACTTGTGCCATAGAGACATCCCAGTTAGCCTTCTCTTTTTCTTCCGCCACCCTTTTATTCTCTGTCAATAGTTTATTAAGTTGCTCAGTTCTGAAGTGTCCAGTTGGTTCTAAGTAACCTTTGGCCTTGTATTCAAAAGATTTAATAATTCCAAAATGGCTTGAACAGAGAAATCAATAGCCACACCACAATTGTTAACCATGGTTCCTTCTTCTTTATTGTGCCAAAATTGGTACATTTCCTCTAAGTACCAAGCACCGCTTTCAGAGAGGGTAGGCCATAATGGGGACCCTTTGAGGTGATGACTAACGACCTTTGGAGCAAATTTTGCGAAAGGTCTAGAGTTTAATTTCATGATCACTACACCTAAACTAAGTCACCAAAAACAAAATTTTGCTTCCTCTTGCCCTCATTCCTCTTGAGAACTCTCTTATAAGTCTTCTTCTCAAGATTTTCTTTTCCTTGTACATGGAGATCCCTCATCTCTTGAACAAAATTAGCATGAAGTTGAGCTTCATCATAAAAGTTCATCTTTTTCTTGGTTTTTGGAAGTCTCTCACTCATCCTTCCTTCATCATCAGAATTAGAATCTAGATTAGCTTCATGGTTTCCTTCTATTTTATAGCCAATATAATAAATTTCATCACTATCAATATTCACAACCGCATCTACAATGATCTTCTCATTATGACTACTATTATAGGAATTTTCAAATACAAAATCATACATATTACCACTATTATCCTTGATCTTACCAATAATTATATCAAAAGTTACATTGATTTGATCATGCACAACATAACTCACAACTTCATCACAATCACCATAATGATCATGATGCACATCATCACAATGGAATAAAGCACTACCAAGCTAAAGTGAAAAGCTAGCATTCATTATACTAGCTTCAACACAAGAGATATTATTATCATCAAGAAGTTAAAATTCACACTTAATCACCTTCTCATGGCTTCTTCCATCCATATTTGGTTCAACTTGATCTTCTACATGTGGCTGTCCAATCTTATCAAAGCTTAAAGCTTTAAGATTCCACATAGGAGTCTCCAATTCCAATGATTTTTCTACTTCAAGGGAATTATTAATAAATTCTACATCCCAATTTGGAGCTACCAACTTAAAAGGTAAAATTTCCTCCATGGCTTTAATGTTAGATTCATCATCAAAATAATGATTCTTTCACACACCTTAGCTAGAAGACTCACATCTCTCTCAAGATATAGCCTCAACTTAATAATGAATATTCTTTATCATAGTATAAGGTATAGAACAATTGCATAAAGAGTAAGTATTGTATCTTCTAGTGAAGCTCTTGGTCCTTCTTGAAGAAGTCCCTTGATCGTTGCTACTTTTTTGACATAGATCTTTTACCTACCATAACTTATGAGGTAGGAACTCTCCTTGATCAGCAACATACACCATCTTGAACTGTGAAGATCTCTTGGTCTCTTTGATGAAGCTGTTGGTTTCCTCTTCTAAACCTTTTGACTATTAAGCACTCCCTTGCTCAATAAGAGATGCTTGCAAACTCCTTTTCTCATTGATTTCTACTTCACTAAATATTTTATCTTCCTTCTTAAATACCTTTGGAAATTTCTCCTTCAAGCCTAGCACACCTATAGGAAGTTCAACCTATACATCATCGTGGTTAGAAGTAACTGTTGAAATATAAACAAATTCAAAACCTATTTCATCATGTTCCTCAATATATTTCCTCTCTTCTAGAAGAATTAAGGAAGCATTTAGTAAGCTTTTCTGCCTCAATAGTTCAACTATCATGGGAATTAACTCATTGATTTTATTAGATCTAGCTACACTCCATACATTTCTTGCTCTGTCAAATTGAGTGCCATTATCAAAATTCTAAGTTCTACTAAGAATTGCATCAGCATAATCTATTGGAAGTACATCACATTTTAAAACATCATAAGAACCTTCAATTTTAAATCTTAAAGTACATTTTTTCCTCACATCTTGGGAAAAATCTGTATATAACCAATGCACTTTATATAGTCTAGGATGAGGATTAGTTGTTAAACCCAATCTAGCAATTACCCTAGAAGAAATAACATTTTCTTGGGCTTCTCCATTAATCAAAACATGAATCCACTCTTTACCAATAAAACATCTAGCTCCAATCTAAAATCATAATTTCATAGTAAGATGCTCTCCTCTATTTACATTCTCCATGAATGCACAAGAATCTAATTTAGAAATAAGAGCAAGTTCACTTTAATAATTAAATCACCTTCAATATACTAAATCTAGATATTAGGAAAAGATAAAATTATTTGCTAAAAACCAAGAAAACTAGCTATCTTTAATTAATTTATTAGAATATTCACATAACCCACAACATCTAAAACTTGTCACATTCAATCGATATTGTAGAGCATGAGGCTCTACAACCACACAATGGTTGTTTTGAATGTAAGATGTGGATCATTGAACTTAGAAGGTGGGGGGGGGGGGGGGGGGGGGGGGGGTGTGGGGATGAATAAGTTTCCCAAATTAAAACTTTGTAACACAAAATCACACACATAAAATTAATGTGGTTTCTCAACTTGGGTAGTCCACAATCAGAGGGTAGATCACTAGCACACCTTCAAACTTTTTTTCTCTCAAATGTTCTTGAAGTGTCCACACCTTGTATAGTCTTCAAGCCCCACTTCGAAGTGTTTTGCTGCAACACCAACCACTCAACACCACAAGGTCCCGTTAGGCTTGGAATGTGATTTCCAAGTTTCCACAACCTTTACAACCTTGAGCTCTACTCCGAAGTATTATATAGCAACACCAACAACTCAATTCCATAAGATCCCAACAAGCTCAAGCAAGATGCCTTCCTACAAGAAGCACATCAACCTCATAGGGAAATAAATAAGAATAATTATAAGGAATGAATGCAACTTAGTTTGCTAATCCTTGTACATTGAGGTATAGCACACTTTGCAATGAACAAATGATGATATAATGAAGAGCAATAAACATTCCAATGATTCAAAAAATGATTGTATGATGATTACAGATAAGCTTGCATATTTCCCAATGCATATGATTTCTTCTTATAGTTTTCATGTTTCTAAATCCATCTTGAAACTCATGCAATGGCCAGTCAACAATCACTAATGATCATGGAAGGCATCATCTTTATGCCTGAGATGTCTTTTTGTCTTTGCCTTCAATTCTAGGAAGACATCTTTGTCTAGGAAAGACATCTCTTTGAAATCTCCATTTTAGAAAATGTCTTTTTATGGAGAAAGACATCTTTTTGAAACTAGCTTGTATTCTTTGAAGACATCTTTACTATCTGAAATCGTCGGTCTCCGACTGGAATGAAACAGAAACCTGGAGATCCCTGGACATGCACAGAAGACCCTACCTTCACCCGAGGGCAACCTAGAATTAACGAAGGTAGAGTACCTTGAGTGGTCTACACGCGGATCAGGCAAGGGTTTCCCCGAACGTACACCGATATGCTATACGCTGGGTTATATGTAAACGGCATAACTAATGTAAAACAGAGCGTCAATGGCGTAACTGATGTAAACGGAGCATAAACGTACAAGAGCGTAAACAATAAACATGCAACGATGAATGAAAAACTGTAACAAATTGTAGTAAAGAAATGTAGCAATGTTATTGCGAAGTGAGAGTTACAATGCACCAATCTAACGTAGTTGTGGCTCTGACACAAGGCAGACGATTAGCCCCGGTGGATGCAGGGATGACTGTGTATATTGGCTTAAACTGCAGGCACAACGTAAAGGCTGTATGCTTAGCGTACAAAGTAAGGTCCAGCATACATGGTTTTTGCTCTCTGGTTCTTTGCATCTCTGTCTCTCTTTGTCTCTAGTTTGCTCAAAATTGCCAACCTCGATCCAATGAGAAATTGAGGTTTTTATATAGGTTTAGACGTTAGACTCGGGTTGGGTGACATGTGGTGCATTAACCAGGTGTAAAAGAATGAAATATTACAAGTGTACAACGTGCTGCAGCTACTGGGCATATACGTTGTATCTGCTGGGCATATACGTTGGACGTATATGCTGTATATGCTGGGCATATATGCTGGGCATGAAGGATATGAATGCTTAGTGTATAGACTCTAGAATACATGATGTCAACACCTGATGATTGCTCTGTTCGTGTGAGTCGATGCACTGTACCAACTCTTGCTCTGAAATGTTGTTTCTATGTCGTCCCTAGGGATTGCATGCCAGGCGTATACACCAATCGTACATGCTAAGTGTACATGTGAGGCATGTACACTATGGATGCAAACTTGGGCGTATACACTTGGCGTATACGCTGAGAATGTTGGGCATATACGCTGTACCTGTCGAGCGTATACATTGGGCGTATATGCTGGGCGTATACGTTGTACGTGTCGGGCATATACATTGGGCGTATACACTAAGAATGTTGGGTGTATACATTGGGCGTATACGCTAAGAATGCATACTTGGTGAAAACTAAGTATTTTGAGCTCCAAAGTTGCCATTTCTGATAGCGGATGTTGCCGTGATCGTCGGTGGGTCCCAGGGAACTACTCCTTGTTGAGTTCGACTCTACTTGAAGCTGTCTGTGGGGCCTTCAAGCTTTAGTCATGCTGGGGAACGTCATGACTTAGCTCAATTTCTGTTGAAGAAGTACTAGGCTCAAAATTTTGTGGTGTTTCATTGGCCCCTCTTTGTTGACACTTGGAGGAATCGACCCGAGAAGTATCGACAAAGAAGTGCAAAACACCATAAGAAACTTGGTGGAACTATTGTCCATTGGCACTTGACTAGACGTTATCGCACCGCGTTCAGTAGTACATGGGATTGTGGGAAATGACGTTTGTTGCAAGATAGGGAAATGGAGATTGTGGGGATTAGAGATAGATCAAGGGATTGTAGATGGTAAAGGGAATTCTCTGGTATGTATACGGGTCATGTTGGTCCTTGTCAATAGCCATTGTTTAGCAGACTTGGAACCAAGACATGAGGTGTACGTTCTTTGGCAGAACAAGATTCTTGTTTAGTGTTTAAGAGAACTTGTTGACACAACCAAAGCCACGTGATGATGTGTTGCGTTCTTTGGAGGAACAGGGCCCTTGTTTAGTGTTTAGGAGGAGCTTGTTGGCGGAGAGCCAAAGCCATGCAACGAGATGTTTCTTGATTGTTTGAGACATGAGCGTTTGCTTTCGGGATAACTGTCGTCCCATCTTGTGTTTTATGTGGGAAGGAATGACATTTTTTTTTGGTCTTATGCTCATGCTCAAATGCCATTTTGTGGGTTACAACCACTTAAGAGTGGCGTAGTATGCAATGGTATGTTCGATGTTTCGAGCTGTACCGGAGGTGTTCAAGATGTAACCAAGTAGAAGATGTTGAGGGATAGGTGGAATATGAAATGGAAGATATAATAGTGAATGGTTGGATTTAGTCTTGTCACATGCTGTGAACAACGTCTCACCTTGCTGCTTATGATGAAACGCATTCTTGTACGAACACCTCTGAGTGTCATCTTGCAAACACAACTCCAAGAGGACAAGAAAACCATGAGTGAGTAAGCAAGCTTAGACTTGAACAGCTATTGATGAAACAAAGGCACTGGATGAGACTTTAGGCACTATATATGAATGGCAACAATGCTGTTAGGATCAGCCGATGGCAAGCAATGCAGCGATTCCGATGAAGTTTGAATGCAGCCACAGATTGAGGAACCAGAGATGAAATTACCAATTTATAGTCTTAGTGGACTATCATGGGTTAGTTTTATGTCATGACCCATTGGACACTTCCTATTTAGCATCGTGGAAGATGGTACTATACCACCTGAAATTGTCAATCTCCGGCTGGAAGGAAACAAAGACCGTGGGATCACAGGACGCGCACAAAAGACCCTACCTTCGCCTGACGGCGAGCTGGAATGCACGAAGGTAGAGTACCTTAGGTGGTCCGCACGTGGATCAGACAAGGATTTACCCACACGTATGTCGAAGTGCTATATGTTGGGTTATGCGTAAACAGCATAAATGAGAGCGTAAATAGTGTAATAGATGTGTAAACAGGGCCTAAACAGAGCGTAAACAGGGCGTAAATAGCGTAAACGGGGCGTAAACAGGGCATAAACAGCATAAACAGGGCGTAAATAGCGTAAACGGAGCGTAAACGTAAAGAGAGCGTAAACAGAATACATGCAACAATTAATGAAAACTGTAATAGATTTTAGGAAGAAAATGCCGAAGTATTATTGCAAAGTGAGAGTTACAATGCACCAGTCTAACACAGTTGTGGCTTTCACACAAGGTGGACGAATAGCCCCGGTGGATGCAAGGATGACTGTGGGCTGGTTCAAACTGTAGGCACAGCGTCTGGAGGTTGTATGCTCAGAGTACAGGGTTGATGTCCAGTGTCAAGGTTTCTACTCTGGTTCCTTTTTTGTCTCTAGTTTGCTAAACTTGCCAACCTCCTTAATCTTGTAAAAATTTGGGCTTTTATACAGGTTTTGACGTTAGACTCGGGTTGGGGGACATGTAGCGCATTGACTGGGTGTGAAAGAAAATTACAACTGTCCAGTGTATAGTATGCCAACGTACAGGATGCCAACGTACATGATGCCAGCGTAAGCGTAGAGGATGCCAGCGTAAGCGTATAGCATGCCAGCGTAAGCCAAAAATGTACCCAGTGTATACACATGAAAATGCTTCATTTTAAGGTCAAAAATTGATTTTAAAGTGCCTGAGACCTACTGGGGACCCTAGGGAAGGTCCTGGGGGGTCCAGACGCTCAGTTCTGGCATGTTCTGACTCATTTTTGGGCCCCGAAAGTCTCTCTACGCTGGCTGCACCCTGGGCGTATACGCCGGGCGTACAGGAATGAAAGACCATTATTTGGAGCCCAAAATTTGATTTTCAAGTACTTGAGACCTACAAGGGACCCTGGGGAAGGTCCTAGAAGGTTCAGATGCTCAGTTCTGGCATGTTCTGACTCATTTTTGGGCCCCGAAAGTCTCTCTACGCTGGCTGCACCCTGGGCGTATACGCCGGGCGTACAGGAATGAAAGACCATTATTTGGAGCCCAAAATTTGATTTTCAAGTACCTGAGACCTGCTAGGGACCTTGGAGAAGGTTCTGGGGGGTCTAGGCACTCCACTTTAGCATGTTTTGATGAGTTTTTGAGCCCCAAAAGTTGCTATACGCTGGGCCTTACGCTGGGCATGTGTAGGCCAGCGTACAGGATGCATACTTAGTGAAAACCAAGTATTTTGAGCGCAAGATTTGCCAAGTTTGATCCCAGATGTCATTGTAGTCTTCTATGGGTCCCAAGGAACTTTTACTTGCTTGCTTTGACTTCGTTTGATGCTATTTTTGAGGCTTTCAAGCTTGGTCATGCTGAGGACCAACATGACTTAGCTTAATTTCTGTCTACAAGTGTTAGCCAAAATTTTTTGTGGTGTTTCATTGGCCCCTCTTTGTTGATGTCTAGAGGAATTAACCCAAGAGGCATCGACAAAGAAGTACAAAATACCACAAGCAAACTTGGTAGAAACATTGTCCTTTGGCACTTGACCAGATGTCATCGCACTGTGTTCAAAAGTACCTGGGATTGGGAAATGAAGTTTGTAGTTGGATTGGGAGATGAAAATTATGAGGATTGGGAACTAATCAAGGGATTGTTCTGGTGTGGGAGAGGAATCTTCATCTTGTGCAAACAACTCATGTCGTTCTTGTGCAAGGCTAAAATCGTCCTTTGGAGGAACGAGACTCTTGTATCATGTTTAAGAGAATTGGTTGTCACAGCCAGAGGCATGCAATGAGGTGGTGGATTTTTTTTGGAGAAACAGGACCCTTGTGTCAAGTTTTAAGGGAACCCATTGTCCAACAGCCAAAGCCACACATGAAGGTGTAACATGATAGTTTGAGACACGAGTACTTCTTTCCAAGACAATTGCCTTCCCGTTTGTGGTTTGTATGGGAAGTGCCAAGAGTTTTGTGGTTCATTTTGCTCTTTGCTCTTTGCTCGTTTCTTTTTCTTTGCTTTTTTTTGTTGTTTTTTTTTCTTTTTGTTTTGTCTCTTTGTTTTTTTTTTTGGAAAGAGCTTTCTTTCAATTTTGCACTCATGCTCATGTGCCATATTGTGTGTTGTAGTTGCTTGAGAGTACCACAGTGTGTAATAGTGTGCTCCAAGTTTTGGGGTGTACTGGGTGTATCTGGGAACTGTAACTAAGTAGGAAAGGGAGTAAGAGTGTTGGGGAAATGGAGAATGTATTGGGAACTGGGAATGTACTTTTGACCAGATTGATTAACCTAGTTGCGTGCATCAAAAATAATGTGGCACCTTGTCACCGTGATGAAGTGTATCTGTGTACGAGCACCACTGGGTGTCATCCTGCAAACATAACTCCAAGAAGACAAGAAAACCACAAGCGAATGAGTTAGTGAACACTTCAGGCATGAATGTGACTGATGCAAATGGAGGCACCATGTGAAACTTAAAGCAAACAAAATGAGCAGAAGTAGTGTTGTCAGAGTCGGTGTGATGAATGATGCAGCAGGCATTGATGAAGAAATGTCATGAATTACAGCAGCAGATGATTGTGCTAGAAATGATATGGTCAGCTTATATCTTGATGGACTGTAGTGGGTTAGTTTTACGTCATAACCCGTTGGACGTTGTCAATTTATCGTCGTAGCAGACGGTACGATGCTATTTTATAGTCGTGGCAGACTATGAAGAGGCAAGCTAGTTTATAGTCTTAGTGGACTCTGGTGAATGAGCATGACAGTTTAGTGTCATGTTGGATAGAGCTCTGTGGTGTCGATTTACCTTCATGACTCCAGGACATTCTGTGGTATCAGTTTTAAGTCATGATGCCAGGACTGTCAGGGTGGATGCATGCATATGCGTCTGTACTATCCTGTAAACAAAAGCAACTAGAGAAAACAATGTTAAATAGCCACTGCAGAAAACATGAATTGAAATGCACAAGTGAATAGAAAATAATGTGAAAAGGTGGTAGTTTAAGGTCTTTTCAAGCCACGTGTTCTAGTTTAAGGCCTTTTCGGGCCACATGCAAGTGCGTAAGCTAGTACAATGCAAACTAACGCGACGTATGCACAACGAACAAAGGTGAGGAGTGGGCGGCAGTTAGACGTGTCTTTGGCCGCAGGGGAGTCTTGATTATGC